>CANUEY010524782.1:0-101221 GCA_948099555.1 Croton setiger
TATATATATATATATATATATATATATATATATATAACTCTTTCTGTTGGTATATGATTTTGTCCATTTGATCGTGGTGTGCCGAAACTTCAAACTTCTCTCCTCGATTTACGATCGTCTGATGATCGATTGGGTGATTGGAGACCATAAATGAAGTACCCACGAGAAGAGAAATCATTTGGTAGCCTTTGAGTTGCCAACCGTTGGCCGGAAGTTAGGATATCGAGGAGAGGAGGTGCAGACGGAGATGTGGCCTGAAATTACCATTAAGTCCTTATTGGATGGAGAAGAACAGGCAAATTCCTATTTGGTACTCAAACTTAAAAATCGCTTACTATAATATACATTTTTAACAGAAAATAGACAGAAGGAGGATTATAGGCTAACATATGAAAAACATGGAGATAAAATCATGTATTTTAAAAAAAGTAGGGAGACGATAGTCAAATATAGCAAAACTTAGGGAGGTAATCGTAATTTTCCCCTTTTTAAATAAATTAAAGTGAAAAAAACACAGTTTTCATTTCCCATTCTGTAGCAAAACGAATCTCGCCATACAGCTTAAGCAACTTACCTGATCGATCTGTTTCCAATAAACCGGCAAGCTTTAGACTTTCGCCGACCGACGATTATCGTATCTTGTTTTGATATAGTTCTAGAATGGCCAATCAAATAGCCAGGATTGGAATTTTGTTGAATAAATTGAACGAAGCTAATGTGTTTGTGTATTTGCCTATGAGAAGAAACCAACTCAAAGAATCTTTATTCATTTTGTCACAACCAAGGTTCATGACGACAAGTAAGCGTGTTCAGGACCGAAGTAGGAAAAAGAGAGTCCATAACCTTGAAGTAGTTACGGAGAAGTGGAAAATCGCTTCGAAGGTGCTAGCAGTGATGGAAGTCTTGAAGATGGAACAACAAATGGTAATCCGTGTGAAGAACCTTGCACAGCATAGGGCCAAAATTAGTCTACCTAAACCCCATAAGATATCTGATTTTCTTCGTAAATCTCCCAAGCTTTTCGAATTGTATAAAGATGAAAGAGGAGTTCTTTGGTGTGGGATGACAAAAGAAGCTGAGGATTTGATGGAGGAACAAGAAAACTTAATTGAGGAAAATTCAGATAAAGCTGCAGAGTATGTTACCAGGTGCTTGATGATGTCAGTTGATAAACGACTTCCAGTAGAAAAGATTGCACATTTTAGGAGAGATTTTGGTTTGCCTTTGGATTTTAGGATCAAATGGGTGCATAAGCATCCTAATCTGTTCAAGGTTGTTAAATGTAGGGAAGGAATGGAGTATTTAGAACTTGTATCTTGGAATCCTGATTGGGCTATCACAGAATTAGAGAAGAAGGTATTAGGAGTAACTGAAGCAAATGGACATGAACCAGGATTGCTTTCATTGTCATTTCCCTTGAAATTTCCACCTAATTACAAGAAAGTGTACAAATATGGAGGGAATATTGAACATTTCCAGAAAAGATCTTATTTGTCACCATATGCAGACGGTCAGGGGCTCTTAGCTGGTTCACTGGAATTTGATAAGAGGGCAGTTGCTGTAATGCACGAATTGCTTAGTTTTACTATTGAGAAAAGATTGGTTACTGATCACCTTACCCACTTTAGACGAGAATTTGTGATGCCACAAAAATTGATGAGACTTCTCTTGAAACATGCTGGGATTTTTTATGTTACTGAGAGGGGGAAGAGGTTTAGTGTGTTCCTACCGGAAGCTTACAAGGGCCAGAAGATGATAGAGAAAGTTCCTTTGGTCATTTGGAAGGAGAAACTCCTGAGCCTTGTTGGTTATAGAGGAAAGAGGAAGAAGATTGAAGCTTCCAGTGATTTATCAGACATGGATTCTGGTTATTTGATTGAAAATGGTTCCGAGAATGAAAGTATGAACCTGCAACTTGAGTCTGAGGAGACAATGGGTGATTTAGATGATGGTTTACTTGCAGATAATAATGAGATGGATGTTGGAGAGGTTGGCAACGCATATAAGGATAAGGATACATCTTGAGGTCAAACTTTATCCATTGTAGATTGATTTCTAGTTTACTTGTGTTCTTGTTGTGGGAGCTTCTTGATCTTCATCCTTATATTTCATTAGGGGAATTCCATTATTATGTTGGTTCTTTACTTTACTGCTAGTGCTTTTGCGCACACCTATGGAATAGATATGTTTGCTGATCCTGAAACTGGGTTACCTTTACCATTGTTTGATAATCAATAACCATAGTGAAAGTGATTTCTTGTGTTCACCCTTTCTCCTCTGTTTGGTTGTTTCTAGCTTCTTGGATCTTAGATGGCATTGAGGAGTTTGAACATGAAAGTAATACTATAGTTGTGTAAGGTAATGTAGAATTTATGGTCTTGGTGTTCATCTTCTGTGCTTTCTAATGAGGAGCTAGACCTATCTCCCTCTCTCAAAAACTGACTCCACAAAATTTAATTTTTTCTGCACAAAGTTTCTCTTTGCTGTCACTTACATCATTTTTAAGTCCTCTAATTTATGAAAGAACTTTTGGCAGGAATCTGAACTACATATCCATGGAGTAGCTAAGAATCACCACTAAGAATACGAAAGCACTATCGTTTAATTTGGCTAGAACTGAATGATACAGATTTTTCTGTTTAATTCGTATTGTATGCATTCGCCCAACAAGTCACATTTAAAACCCAGATTAATCAACACTTGGGAATGCACTGTAGTAGTACAGTGAATTGGGGGGTCAGTAGCCATTGTTTTGACTTTTGAGTGTCTGCCATTGTTTTTCTGTTGTGCTTTTTTAGAGTTTTATTTATGTAACCGATTTGATTTGATTCAGAGACTAGCAGATTCTGGTCAATTCGGCTAAAATGTCCCAACTGCAGCTACAAAAACATATGCAATTACAACAATGCAGCATGAAATTTCTGGATCTTCCTCGCTTTTACAGGTACTTCACAATATGACTATGGCTGCTTCCTTTATGAATTTTATGGTTTCAATATAAATATATATATATATATATATATATATATATATTGGATTGTTGGATGATAGACAATGTTATGCAACTGAGTTAGAGGTGGTCACGGGGCCGGGCTACGGTTCAAGGGAGGTGAAACTGGAACTGGAACCGGCCCGCCGAACCGCCGGGCCGGTGAACCGCCGGTTCGGTGGCGGCCGGGTTAACCGGCGGTTTGGGAGGCGGAACCGGCGGTTCAAGGCCGGTTCACGGTTCCCCACAGTTCCAGTTCCAAAATTTTTTGAACCTGAACCGGCCCGTCCTCCGGCCGGTTCAGGTTACGGTTCCGGCAGTTACGGTTTTTCGACGGACCGGTTCAGGCGAGTTGGCCGGGCCGAACCGGCTCATGGCCACGTCTAAATTGAGCTTTATTCTTCTAAAAATAACAGTAGTTCTGATCACATATTTTAGAAATGATAAATATATTTTAGTATTTTTTATTTTTATAATTAAAATATAAAATCATTTTAAAAAAAAATTAAAATATAAAATAATAAAAATACTAATTTCTTTTAGAGTAATTAAAATTTTACACAAGTTAATAATATTCAAAGTGCAAAAGCAAGAATATATATATATATATATATATATATATATATTCTTGATAAGAAGATTCTATCATAAAAAGGATGTAAGATTAAGAGGTGACACGAAGATGGAACAAATCCTATTTACATTATATATTTCCTTTTCTTAGACGCGGGAAAGACGCGTCACCTAAACGCGTGGTTAGATAATATCTTAGTAACGCATTTAAATATAAATATAACATCTCCTCCTTCCTCTATTCTCCTGCATTAAATTTTTTTTCTTTCAATCCAAATTCAAAGCATCCAAGACAAAAAGGTAAGCTTTTTTCTGTAATTTTACACGTTTCTTTAGTTCTGAATTTTTTGTATTATGTTCTTGTTTTGTTGTATCGAATGATCGATTTTGGTTTGACCTAATCGTCTCTGTTTTTCAATTGGGATTCTTGATTATTGATTGAATTTTTTATTTTTGAATTTTCTGTTTCCTGTCATGTCAGTTAGTGTTTGGCATTTAGATCAATCTTTTTTGTTATGATGATTTGTCTAGTTTTTAAGACTATTAATTCTTTTGTGGGTCATCTAAAATTTGGATCATTCAGCTGCAAATGCTATTTTTGTGTATAATTATTGAGTTATTCTTACATATTTAATTAACTTTAGATAAATCTTTGTCCTTGAGAACAAGTTTTGGGAATGTAATACAAAATTTTATGCAATGGAAATTGAGATATGTTAAACATCCCCAATGAAAATTATATAGAAAATAATTCTGCACAATTTTTTAATCATGTAGAGGTTTCAGATTAGTGAAGGAAGTGATGAATTTGATTTGTAAGGTTTATCCTATAGGCAAATTTCTGATCTTTCTACAAATTTATCATTCTAATCTGTGAGTTAGAAGGGACTTGAATTCAATCACTTCGCTGATATTCAACTATTATATATCATATAGGTGTCGTGCTTCTTAAATTTTGTGGCATTTTATTTGTGATAATTGGAATTTAACTAAAGGAATTATCATTGTATGTGTTGTTGATTATGCAGTATAACTAAGTTTTTCATCAGTAACGATGGGAGGTGGTAAGGACAAGCATGATGAACACGACAAGGGTCTTTTGGGGAACCTTGTCCATGGTTTTGGTCATGGTGGCTCGGGATACCCTCCAGGGCAATACCCACCACCACCTGGAGCATACCCTCCACAAGGCTACCCGCAGCAAGGTTACCCTCCACAAGGCTACCCGCAGCATGGTTACCCTCAACAAGGCTACCCTCCACAAGGTTACCCTCCACAAGGCTACCCTCCTGCTGCTCATTCTGGATCTTCTCACCAGTCAGGTATGATTTCTCTAATGACGCTCATTTGTTGGAAGTGTAAGAAATTTATTTTTTCCTTTTTGTGTTCTGTTTAGTTCGGTTGCTTTCTTCTCTTATGGTGTCATTTTTTTTTTTTTGTTTTAATGTTTATTTAGTTATGTTGTTAGTTATGGCAGAACTAGGATTTACAGACAATGGGATGGGAAATTTTTTTAAGAATTTTGGGGGGACCATTAATAATCAGTGCTATTTGACATGGAACTATAATGAAAAAGTCAATTCATTTCAAAGTGTTTGTTGACGCAGCCAAAAATTTATCTTAAGGGGTAAAACTACACAAAATTCCCAAAAAGTAGGGGTTTGCCCCTTGCCATTGGTTGTTAGAGAATTTGCTGGGCATGTATAAATATAATGATGTTCAGCAAGCTAATAAATATCTTATTCCATTTAGGGCATGGTGGTGGGATGGGGGCAATGCTTGCTGGGGGCGCTGCTGCCGCTGCAGCAGCTTATGGTGCTCACCATCTGTCTCACGGTAGTCATGGAGGACATGGAGGCAGTCATGGTATTCCCTTTGTTGGTGGTGGATACGGTACCCACCATGGTGGAAAGTTCAAGCACCATGGACATGGTGGCAAGTTCAAGCACCACGGTGGAAAGTTCAAGCATGGGAAACATGGAAAGCATGGAATGTTTGGAGGGGGGAAATTCAAGAAATGGAAGTGAGAAGCGGACTGACTAAAATTACATATTCCAGTTTTACTTTGAATGAATAAACAGTACATTTTATTATCACCCTACTAATACAGCTGTATATTGCTGAATTTGGAGTCATGACTATAGTAGTAGTACATGGAATTTACAGTTATAACTTGTTATGATGCATATTTAATCATATGAAATTTTATGGAGCAGTTTGGTTTGATTATTTTGAGTTCTTATTCTGCAATTAAGGATCATGTTTGATTGACAATGGCAGTCTAATTGTAGATTATGTTAATGTTGTTTATAATTGAATGTAAATTGAGAAATTTGAATCTTAGTCTAAATTTTATGAACTGAGGACTTCTCAGTGTATTAGTTAAAACACATGAGCTTAGCAGTAAATTCTATAAATCTCATGGTTTTCATATAAAAGAGGTCATAAGTAGAGGTAATCCTCCCAGTGTGGTTAAACTGAACCTCCACTAAGTCAGCTTATAAGTCACTAATTCAGCAACAGTACAAACAAATTTTTATATAAGCAAAACCATGCACAACCCTGTAAAGACAAGACAATAGCTTTTCTTTCAACAGATTCAGTTTCTTTATTGCATTTTATAGGAGATGATAATTTTGTTAGTTATTCACTCTTCTACGAAAGAATTCTCTTATAGTTTTACAATTATTACAACAAATACATCATATCATCCTCATCGAAAATTACACGAAATTCGTTGCCGGGGACTATTGCATTCATCCTCAGCATCCAACTATGTTTCTGGGGGTACATACTTCTTCCTAATTCCATAATATGAATTCAAGACGTGTCGGATTCAATTCTTTTTAGGAGTTTAGCCAACTCAGTTGATCCTCTATCATAACTTCTTTCAGTATTTGTTCTTTCTAAACTAGCTCAGTTCTTCAAGAAATTTTCCTTTTGACTTCTCTTTATCTTTCTCTTCAGCAGATGTAAGACTATAATAGTACAGAGGGTTAGGCCTTACCAGGGTGGGTGGTCGAGCTCTGGAGTCTCCGGTGGGATTGGTTTCCAATCAGGTTTCTCATCCCAGTACATATCATAATATATATGTCCCGGAGTGTGATTTTCCACACAACACCATATACCAACATACCGCTTCACACGATTCCTGAATTTCTCTTCTCGTTTCTGAGCAAAAATTTGACAAACATTAGTTTAAGAATGATGATCGACAAACAAAGTTGCCTAACGGAAAGATATAAGAACTATATCATAGAACGGAACCCAAAATGTAGAGACGAGAGTCATTTTGTCAAAATCCAATGACTTAATCGTAACATTAGTCAAATCTTTGGAACAAAGTGGTAAGCTTCACTTTCAAGGACTGTATGCCAACGCTTAGTTCTTTTAAAAATTTTTGCATTGACAATTCAAAGAGAGAGAAATAGAAGACTTGCCTTGTCAGTGAAACCATTGAATGCATCTTGCATTGAAGAGAACTGAATGACTTTGATATCCTTGAAGGATGAGAATATGGACTTGATCTGCAAATCACAAGCGAAATGAAGCCCGTAAGAGAAGTGAAATCCACTAGGAATTGAAATATGCAAATATCATATTAAGAGATTAAGCTTGTTTGGAAATTTTCAAATACCGTGTCTTCGTTGCTTCGTTTTGGAAATCTGAGTACTCCTGATTTACTTGTTCTGTTTGTTGCAACACAACCCTGACTTCCTTCTTCACAAAGCTGGACATCAAGCCATGACTCTTTCACCTACAAATTTCCAAAAGAATGTTACCAGAAGAAATGGGGAACATGATAATAACTTAAAATCTAAAATTTTCATTAAAATCTATAATCATTCTTTTAGAACAATAATTTTTGCATTTGGAATCATAACATTTGAGTTCATTGAAGCTTTTTATTTTTTCATTTTATCAAAAATCAAACTCTACAACTAAATGTAACTGTTCTGTATTTACTTGTTTTGGCAATGCAGGATTGTCCAGAAAGGAATATTCTCTGATATTGATGCCAGGACCAAATTCCTCCTCGGGAAGCTGTTTCAACATAACATTCACCTGCAAGAAGTGCATATTTCCTTTGTTTTAAGACTATCAAGCAAAAATAAATTAATAAACAAAATAGCTAATTGTGGTACGGCATGATTGGTCATCCAACATTCTAAGGAGATTATAAGATGTGGAAATCTCGAATTCGATTCCTACCAGAATTCTAAACTTTATAAACAATAAAAAATTACCTAAAGATTCACCTTTTTCTATGAGGAACATATGGACAATTCTTAAGAATAGTATCAACAAAAAACAGAAAAATAAAAAGAATAGTTTATAGCTCATGAATTCAATCTCTTTGGGTCAATCACAGTAGTCCCATTTGGGAAGATATTTACTTGAAATCATCAAGTTCTTGGATTTGGCATCTAACCAAACCCAAATAAGAAATAACTCGCTCCACACCAATCAAACAGAAACAAATGAGAGAAGTTGTTCACCTCCTCCAACCAAAGGAAGAAATAAGGAAAGAACAGATAAAGAATCGATTGAGCACTTTCAAAACCAAATAAGCATTCCAGTAAGAAAACAAGGATCAAGGAAGGATATCAGTCTTCCCACCAAAGTGGATGGAAACCATTAAGCGCTCATCGATGATTTCACTTATTCTACAAGACATGCAACGAACTTAGTTGAGATTACCATAGAATAGGGCTTTGCAGATTTTACTTGCTAAATGATGCCTAAATTTGTTTCCAAGTTAAAATAAGAACAAAGTTACAATAGTCCAATTAGTGTCCATCAGAATATCAGAAATACCTCAAACACATGATCTAAAGGACAGATGAAAGGTTGTCTAGTCAGAGATCCCACCAGAACTCCAGGATGGGGAAACCAAAGTCTATCCAGTCTGCACCATATTGGAGGCATAACCTGATATATAAACATCAAAGCCAGAGAAAAGAAAAAAGATCAACATATGAATTTGTTCAGCATCAACAATCTTAGTTGGATCAGCTAATTTGTAAAACTACCATGACTACAAAATATATGCACATCAGTAATTCTAGCATAGCATAAAACCTAAATTTATTCAACTACAAAATAAGACAGGAACATCGAATGTTGGAATAAATCTCACCAGTGTACGCTCTAACAATGAAGCAATTGCTAGCGCTGACCTCACTTGTTTAATCTGAGCAAAATTACAACCAAATGAACTATGAGATTCAACAAGGTAGCATCCAAAAAAGCAGCAATTATAATGTTAAGAGTGAATACCTGGTAATTAACTAGAGAAAAGTGGGATTCAACGCTGTGTTCCCCATCTAGTAACATACTCTTTGGTATGGAAGGCTTAAATGACAAAAATCCCCCTGCATAGTTCCCCATGAGATATAAGAGATACTTCTAAGAAAGAGAAAACTCCAACCACATATATTAGCAGGTCCAAACTTACAAGTATATATCAGTCAAAATCTCACATTATCTTAATTTTATTGACGTTAAGCAAGAACTTTGTTACTGAGAAATTGGAATATTCCATGGACAATTAGGTCAATCGCATTTTTTTCAGGAATGTAATAATATATTAAAATGCTCTTAACACAGAAAACTCTTCAACTACTAACTGAAAAGACATGTGCATCAATATGCCAATAGAAATGACCATTAGTGTCCGAGAATCTAAACTCTAAAGCTAGAGTTTTTCTTTGGTAAAATTCTAAGGCCATAAAAGTAAACTTTTCCATGGATAATCAGGCTTAATTTGGATGAAATGTGATCCAACATAACAGTGAGAAATATTGTTTACTATGATTTCAAAACAATGTTAGACAAATTTACCTGGTGCATCATAGTAATCTGGTGGATCATAAAAAACCATGCCTTCCCGTAATCGGTGACGCTTTCCTTCTGTACCTGCATACTGAAATGTGGTATGCACTGCATATGCCTCCAATCTGAGCTGTTGATGCATTGCCTGCCAGAAAGTTATAAAGGCTCAGAATATGCTTCTTACAAATTTTCATGCCACATTAACTTGTTCCAAACAAGATACTTTGGGTAACGACCATCATGAGATACAAGGCGTATTAAAACCACCAAAACTAATTTGTAGATTCTACCTGGACAAAGTAAGTGTGTCCGCTGCAAAATATACTAGCTGGTAAAATTCCTAGCTTAAGATTTCCATCAAAAGCATAAACAAGTCCACTTTCATTGTCAACAGATGGTCCTAACTGCCTCCGCACAATTTCATTGAATCCATTCTGATCCCATATCTTGTCATCAGCCAAAAGCAATTCTTTCCATTCTTTTGCCAACTTTTTTGAAGCCTCTGTTGGTCTCCAGTGGAAGATTCCTATATTGTAGGCAGCACCAACTGCCAAGGTTGAATGTACGATCTCATCAGTAAGGCCATTATAGCAGCACAGACAAATACATATGGAATATGTTGAAATTCAAACATTCTACAGTACAATCTCTGAGTTCTTGGAACTCAAGTCTTTTTAAACTTCTGTCAGCATGTTTCATCAATTCATAACTTTTAAGCAACTAAAATTCAAAGCTAAAGGCCACTAATTCCAACTATCCACTAATACCTAGCCATTTCGGACTTGCTTAACCACCACCCTGTAATATAGAAACAGATGTCCGAAATAAAAGTAGCCAGAACACTTCAGTTAATAAAGCAGCTCTGTTAAACATAACATGTTGAAAACTAGTAGGTCACAAAGGGATTATAACAGACTCTGTTTTCATAACCAATTCTTCCTAACAAATAGAATAAAGGATACAAGCATACAGCTAATACTTCACCAAGTTTCTGTTCAGTTATGAAAAATCTTACAAATTATGAATGCCTGTTTAAGATAATTAACAATAAGTTAATATAAACTGCAACGAAGGATTGTGCCCAACCGGCAGTCATAAGTGACAGCACATTTTTGGAATAAAAGAAGTTCTAGACATGCCATCAGAATAATTTTACACACAGAAATATATAAATTGTAAACATATTTTACTTCACCTTCTTGCCATATGTCCAGCCTGTCATCGACAACAGTTGGTACAACTTGATCACTTGATGTTAAAACATCTGCATCAGGATAACGAGCAAGATATGGCAGTGGGTTCTGTTTCAGGCACATAGCAGATAAAATAAAGTAAACTGCTTCAGAATGTATTAATGTATCAAAATGATGCCAAAAAAAAATGTGTGTAAAGAGATGTACATTAAATAAAGAAGATATACACACAACATTCCTATGCCAAAGACTGAAGATTGGAGTAGTTCATCCATTTCAATTTAAAAAAAAAAAAAAAAAAAAAAAAAAATACACACCATCTCAAAAGAGATTGTAAATTGGAAGAGCATTTTCAGTTGGAGCAGGCATTGCTCATCATTATATAACAGTTCCCATGAAAACCTCACCTCACCAACCAGAACAAAAAAAATTGCAGGCATAAATGATGCAGATTTTTATCCTAAAAGAAACAGTTTAGCCTTCGAATCATACCTTCAACCAAACCATATCTGTGTCACACATCAACAGTTCGTAACCAAAAGGGAGAATGGAATCAATAAGAATAACTTTTTCTCTCCCCATTTTGTGAAAGGTAGGTGATCCCCAACCAACATCTGCTGTGCTCATATGGCTTTCCATGTCAAAAACTGGAACACCTTTCCAGTATAACGCCTCTAACAACTTAGTGTCCATAGCACCTATTCAAAAGCAATCAAATTTTCAGCTCCAAAATCATTGGAAATTGAAAAATCTCATTCTAAAGCTACAGAATTTACCAACCAACAAGAGGATCACAAAATCTACTAATTGAAAACAGAAAACCCTCAATTCTAAAGCTACAAAATTGACCTACCAACAACAAATTATACTCATTGATGAATGAAAAATTTTACTGAAGAGCTACAGAATTTCACCAACCAACAAGAAGATTGCAATATGTACTGATTGAGAAATGAAAAATCTTACTGTAAAAAGCGAAAAACTTTACCTACCAACAAGAAGATTAGAAAGGCCCAAGTCGGTCAAATGCTTAACCCAAGTGAGAATAAAATCCATAAATGCATAGTTCCCAAAAGTTACTATAATGACATTGTCCTTTACTCTTTCCTCAACCAGTTCTTTAGTGAGTCTAAATTTCTTTACAGAAGGCATTTTTGAATTCTTTGGAGGAGCTTCCCATATTGCCTTTAGCTGTTTGGTCTCCGGCGTCGGGAAAGAAGATATAACCGGAGAACTAACAACCACCGTTGAATTAGCTTCTTGTTGAGGAATGTTGGGCATTCGATCAATACCTGAGCAAATTATATAACAAAATCATGAAACTAAATAAATATAATACTAATTAATTGATTATAGAGGGAGAAAGAAGGTTACGGTTAGAAAGAGAAGGAGGAGGAGTTGAAATCCAAGAAGTAGCAGCGGAGCGAGAGGAGGAGGCGTTGACGGCGGAGAAAACGTAAAAGGAGGAGAAGATAATTCCGACAAGAACGGTGGCGTAGATCATAAGAAATAAGGGTTTTGTAGTGACCAGTTCATGATACGCATTTCTCCACCATAAGCTTCCGCTTCCATTTCCATTACCTCCGCTCATTATTTCTTCTTCTTCTGGTAATGTTTGGGTTCGAATTCGATCAATTTCTTCTACAAATCGAACCAATCATTCATTGATTTTGATTTCTTCCATCATCTTCCTCTCTTCCATTTTCATCTCCTTAGTCATCTCTTTCAGTCTCTTACTTTTTTATTTTAATTTTAATGTTCTGATATGGATTTGATAATTAAGCAATAATTAATAATAATAATACTATAATATTACTAATTAATATAGGATTAGGTTGGGTTTGTCCTCACTGTCTCCACTCCTACAATACAATGTCAAACTTGGCTACTTGTCTTAAGTCATAATACCATGTTACGATTTTTTGAAATTACTACAAATCATATACTAAGTATTTATAATTAAAACAATTTTCCCATTTTTTTAATTAAAATTTTATTTTCATTAATGAATCAATGGACTAATTAAGATATTAAAATTATATTTTTTTTAGGATTATAATATTAATTCTCAAAATACAAATTAAAAGATTAATTATAAATTTGCTGAAAAATCAATGTTTACAAACTCTATGCCATCGGATTTATGGCAATAACTTAAAAAAGATCTTATTTTTGCATGGTTCTTGACGTTAACTGTTATGTTTCTCCATTCTCTGTCAGCTAAAAGTGGCAGTTAAACCCATAACTAACCCCATCAGAAGGTCAAGCTCGAGAAGAGGAATATAGAAATACCTTCATTAATTTCATTTGACTTTAGTTCTTTATTGTGTTTCTGGGTTTGAGCAGTGGTAATGGGTGGCATGGATGGTGTTGGGGGGATTTCGTCAGTGCAAGTCACACCGTCTGGTCGCGACGGTTTGGCTGCCAGTGGCAGTAGTGCGGTGATTGAGAGCTTGGGCTGCGTTCAGCTTTTACTGCTATCATCTCCACTTATCTCTCTTTCATTCTCTCACATTTGTGGCAATGGGTGGCATGAATGTCGGCAAGTAAGGAGAGGAAACTGAGGAAGAAGAAAAGTAAGGGGAGAGGAAATAGCAATTGAAGCTCGCGCACTAGCCAGCTGAGGAAAATGGCAGTTTTGTCCAAGTTGGGGGGTTTGTTTGTAGAAAAAGTTGAAATATGGTCTTTTTGTAAAAGCAAGACAAGTTCAGGGGGGAAATGGGATAATTTGCCTTTATTCGACGGTGAAGAAAGTGAGAGTTTTGAGTTCAGAAGAGAGGGCCATAGAGAGCGACTCATTTCCAGTTTCGACCGATCATAACCTCCGGCAAGGCTGTTTCATTGGAAAAGATCTCCCGGCCTTTGAACTTCCTTTGTCGATAATCCATTCGTTTATTCTCTAGGCCTCCCCAAGCGCCAAGCGATAGCAACGGAAGCTTCCTATTTTTTGCTTTACTTCTTCTAGGAAAGTAAAGGTTTTGAGAACTATTTCCACCGCAGGTTAGCCCCATTCTTTAATCTTATATTTGTCGATTTGAAAACTTTTTCTTACGATTTTATTCTTTTATAATGATAGGAACAATTGAATAAGTGAGATAAGTATGATTTCTGGTTCAAATTGATGTATTTGTTTGATAGTTCTAAGTCTGGTTTGAGTTTATTGTAATGAATTTAAGTTGAATGATGTTACTGACAATTTGTTTCTTTTGAATACCCTGATCTTAATTTGGGTTTAATGTTGAGGTATCTTTTTGCTGTTGGATATTGATCAAACTCAGATTAACCTAATAGATAAATCAGGTTTGAGTTAATGCAAGTTAGAAAGTTTGAATCTTTCCTTTTAATTGAGCACAATTTGGATATATGTTCTTTCGAAATAATTGTGGATTTAGATTTGAGTTCCAAATGTAAAATCATAAGAAATAGGCCATTAGGCTTGGTGGTAAACCCCAAACAACCAATCGTTTTAAATCATTAGAAATAGGGCTTTCTGTCCCTGCAAGAAGCTGTCCAGATTTAAGCTTGGCAGCGGTCTGCCCGAAGTGGGAATTGCACCTACAAGTATGGTTTTCTATCGCAAACTTCATTACCTCATCAATGACATGAAATCCTATGGAGGTCTTTGTTATACTTTAATTGATTTCTCTAAACTTTTAGCTATTTTCCTTGATGTTTAAGTTTATAATAAATCTCATTCATTTCTTATATATAGCTAGAGTGCAAAAACATTTTGATGGATCAATAATTGTACTTCTTTGTATATTTATTTGGTCATAAGATTTTGGAATTCGTTAAGGGTGTATGGTTGAGCATATAACCGCTTGCATGAACATAGAAATATACAATCTGCTGAATTTGTAGATCTTAAGTCAGATATATTAAGCATTGAGAACATGCAATAGTTTTTCCAAAAAAAAAAAAGAGAAGAAAGAAAAATTCTAAACCAGAATGTCTATATCCCATCAAGTTGGATTGAATTTGAGGATGCTGGTTTCAGGGTTTATCACTTTCTAACAAGGAATGGCGAAGGACATAATACCACGCCCATGGTTTCTGGATTTGGTACCTCTGTTGGTGGTTCTTCTAATAGCTGCTCATGTCCTTGCTTTGGTACTCCCAGAAAACTTATATTGTTTAAACTCATTTACAGTTTTAGCATTGGATCATTGACTTTTGTTCTACATTTTGTGTCAGGTTTATTGGATTTACAGGCTAGCTACTGATAGACAGCCTCAGAGGAGAAAAGCACACTGAGGATAAAGTCTTATACTATAAGTTCCTCTATCTCTCTTGTTTAATCAGTGACTGTTCCCCCCAAATAATTTTTTAGTTCTTTTATTCCCGGCAGTATCATTGCATATTCTGAGTACCATATCAATATACAAATAATGTTGGTCTCCCTTGAGAAAGGAAGTTTGGGAAGAACTTTGCAACTATATATGCTTGTTTGGATTTTGTACTTCAAATAGTTGTCTTGATCACTTTCTCTGTTAGTTGTCAGTTACTATTGTCAGAGTTTTCAATTCCTCCAGTAGATTTTATATGGAATTCACATCAATATTGCATCGGAAGTGTGGATGGTTTTAGTAGTTAATTTATGTTAACATTCTCTGAGTTAATGCAGGCTGTTAAGTTACGGCCATTATGTTTTCTGGTATTATTATGTAACAATTGTGTTTGAGAACAATATGTAATATCTTTAGTTGATAGTATGTGAAATAATTTTTTGAATACTTATGATGAAATTAGTATCTTGCACTTCTAGAAATTGAAAATATTTGAGTAGAAGTCATTAGGATTTAGGAGTGTTGAGCTTAGAATGATACACTGTAATTGCTTTGCCAATTTGCAATATGCCAGTTCATAGGTAGCTATATTCTATATCTGCTGAACGATGCACTGAAAATATGCTGATGCTTCTTAGTTGGATCTTCTCATTGGACATGAAAGTCTGCAATTTTCTTAGTAGACTTACTTTTGCTGTTCCAATTGCGAATCGCTCCTTTTTTAAGTGGGAACGAGTAAATCATTCTCTGCGTGGCAAAATGTTTCTTCATTTCTTCTGACTAGTATTTTTGCTGTTGCCCATGAAACTTACATTGTCATTTTACTTTATGTCATTATCAGCACATATTAATTGAATAAGAACGACTAGTTTGATGTTCTTATGTTCATTCATGGAGATTAGCAAGTGTCATCACTCACTGGGTGAGCCTTTATATTTCTACCAGTTGAGTACGTCTGCCGAAGACCCAGACAAAAAGCTTTGTACCTTACCACGGGAACTGGACTTATTCCCAAAAGGGTACTCAGGGTTTTCGACCCATAGTTTCTGGCACAATACTGCCTCGAAATTGGGCTAATCGAAATTACTAAATCTCTGAAGCGATCATGGGGATTTTGGCTTTGGTGACTCTTCACAAGATTCAGACAACCTTGCTACATGCCCATCCTTACCACCACATATCAGGAGTTACCCTAGTTGAAGAAGCATTTCATGGTCACAAATTAGATTGTAGGAAGCCATAACCTCCTTGTGCAGCATCAATTTTGTGCCTCAGCTTGGACATTCATATGCATGCCCCGTGATTGATGCCTCAAGTTGGACATTCATATGCATGTCCTATGATGACTAAAATGGGGTGAGACTACCATACCAGGAGCTCGACAACTTGTGAGGCTAGTACCTCTAAGTCGCCATTTGGGGCTCTAGTCTTCTTGATATATGTAAGCCTTGGAACTGGGCTGATTGCAAAGGTGCAACCATTGCAAAGGCGCAACCATTGCAAAGGCCTTAAACACGTCATAACAATAATTAAATTTGATGTAATTATTACAAAATCTGAAGTCATATGCATATATTTGATTGTAAAACATCAGATTCTCGACATCATTATGAATAAAGCCAAAAGAAATCCTTAGCAGAAACGAAACTTTTGTTTGTTAATGGAGTTTGGCTGCCAAATATTAATATTATCGAGTGAATATTATTTGATTTTCGCCACCTTGATTTGACTCGCACTGTCCTTATAATATTATTTTCCTAAGGTTATGGAGTTTAATTATAATATCAAATACACTATGCCATATACAGTAAATATTAATTAAGAATTGTTTAAAAAAATAAGTAGTATTAAAGTAAAGAAAGAGATGCGAAGCACCTTAAATTTTGGGGCCAATCATTTTGCGCTACGAAGCACCAATCGGTGAACAGATATTATCGATCTGTGATTAAAAAAAAAGACACGTTTCGAAGTGCTGTCTTACGATTATCTAGATTATAATAATTCATAGCAATTCGTAAATAATTATACTATTTCAACTATTCACATTAATCCTAATTTTTTTTCCCTTCCCTTCAATTCAAATATTCATTTTACTTTTATTCATTATATTTCCCACTTTACCCTTTATTGAATTCCTCTTAAATGAAGCTTAATGTTAAAGTCCTGTTTTAATTAAGTATAAAGATAATAAGCTTATTTTAAGCAGCTAATTAAAAAAAAGTTCATTTTAAGCAAAAGGGTATCTAAGCAAGTTGAAGTAAGCTTTTTTTTTTTTTTTTATTAAAATTGTAGCCAATTAATTATTTTTTCCAATATAAATGTAAAGATTAAATTGACAACTAAAAATAAGATAACAATAATATTACTGAAATAAATTTCGAATAATACAACAAAAAATTATAGCATGCATGCATGCAATTAAGCAAAAATTAGAAACTAATTAATACATAATTAAAAATTAAAAACATAAACATACCCTTTAATTGAATCTTATTTTCTAACACAACAATAACATATATAATAAATATATGTATATCAATCAAAAGGAAAAATTAAAATGCTATAGGCGTAACATATTTTTTTAAGGTCACTTTCAACTTTCATGGGGCATTTGGAGGACTATTATGCCCTACCCCAGGGCTGTGACCTGGAGATGTTGGCCTGTAAGCTTGTGATTCAGTATACTTATAGCGGTTAAAGGTATATAATAAATTGATTGAAGGAGGGTTTGGCAAAATTTTTATTTTGGGGATAGGTGGTGGTTGGCTTATAAGTACCTCTGGCTTTGCTTTTGCCATTGACGATCTTGATGAAGCTTCTGAAAATAAGTCCATATTTATGTTTAGAAGAAGAAGAAAAAGAGTGATTAGTGTTAATAATAAGGGTTTTTGGGTAATGGGATTTGGAATAATTTGCTTCATTTCTTGGAAATGTTAGTTTGGTTGTTTTTTGTCTATGCCATATGCCCTATTTAAGGGTGTTTTTTAGGGTCCTACTTGAGAATAATTAAGCCCTAATTAATTATAATTAATTAATTAATCATATTTCAAAGCAAATAATATTTTTTTTCCAATCGGAGTAAGTATTTATATTAATGACAAAATTACTCTCTTTATTCGTACAACAAAAATAAATAAATAAATATATGGTCTAATTTTAACCATTTTTACTTACTCTAAAAATATAATTAACACCCTTTAATCAAGTAGTAATTAATAATTAAATAAGATTAGCTTCACATGATAGTGTTTAAAAAGCAATGATCTTCTAAATATTGAAAGAAGAGAAGACAGGCATGCGAATAATTTCTAAAAATGGTAAGTCTTAGAAATCTTGATTTATTCCCAAATTGAAAGACTTTTCTTATCGCCATTCATTAAATTAGAAATTTAATTAGGGATTATAATAAGATATCACTTAGGTTAATTATTACTAATTTTGAGAAGATCAAACATGTTAATTACCTTCTTTTAATTTTAATTAATTAATTAACAAAATGCTTCTTCCACTAAACTTATGAGGGATTTCTTAAAAGGGTGATTAATTAAAAGGGTGTTAAATAAAATAATTTAAGATTGTAATATGATTAGTATAAGATTTAAAAATATATTGTAGTTGTTCATGGTCCGATAATAATAATAATAATAATAAGAATAATAATAATAATAATAATAATAATAATAATAATAATAATAATAATAATAATAATAATAATAATAATAATAATAATAATAATAATAATAATAATAATTTACATGGTTCAACTTGAACAAACTAAGTTTTCTCTTATTAAAAACTTTGGTTTTTTATTTTTTACAACTGTCATTGAATAGATTTAGTAGCAATAATTTTCACTAAAACATGAATACACTAATTTGCGATTCATTTAATAAAATGCACTAATATTAATAAACTCGTATTGAAAACTCACTCTATGACGATAAAACAAGAGTAATATGTAATTTGTGATTCATTTAATAAAATGTACCGGCACGCTCGTATCAAAAACCCACTCTATGGCGATAAAACAAAAATAATATGTAATTTGCGATTCATTTAATAAAATGTACTGGCACACTCGTATTGAAAACCCACTCTATGACGATAAAACAAGAGTAATATGTAATTTGTGATTCATTTAATAAAATGCACTGGCACGCTCGTATCGAAGACTCACTCTATGACGATAAAACAAGAGTAATATGTAATTTGTGATTCAATTAATAAAATGCACTGACACGCTGATATCGAAAACCCACTCCATAACGATAAAATAAAAGTATTCATTTAATAAAATTCACTGACACGCTCGTATCGAAGACCCACTTTATCGCGATAAAACAAGAGTAATATGTAATCAATTTTTTTTTTTTTTGGCAAAAGTATAATCGAAATTAGTTTTAAGATCTGGGGGGAGTTATGTCATAGTTAAGAAGATAAATTTCGAAAAATATTGTAATTAATTGACCAAATTGTAACCCTAATCATCATGAATTCATGTGTGTATATATATATATATATATATGCCAAATTGGAAGTAAATTAATGGTATAAATATAATTGGACCAACAGACATGCACAAGCAATTTTGCTGGAATTTGGTGTTTTTTGTAATAATTTCGTACAATACGTGAATAGGTAGGCACTTCAGAATCCTAAATTTTATTCATTTATTTGTCTTTTCAACTTTATATATTAAGTGGAAAGATGAGAAAAAAGCAGTCCCAAGAATTTATTCTATCGCTAACATTCTCTAACTTAAAAAAAAAAATTCGCGATTTAAACGTTCTGAATAAATCGAGTTCCTCGTAAAATATTTACCGATTAATTTAATAAATAAATTTTTTATTTTTGGTTTTAAAATAAATGGGTCGAATTTGTTTTTTATTGAAATTTTTAAAATTGTATATAATTTTATAAAAAAATTATATATTGAAATATCGAAATAACAATTATATAAAAATAAAATAATTAATTTTTTATAAACAGCTAATAACAATAATTAATAAATAAAACAAGTGGATTTTAAATAATTTTACAAGGAACTTTTATGGCTCTCTTACTTTAATGCACTTTTGGTCCTTATGTAAAAGATTTTTTATATTATATAATAAAACTAATCTTGAGATTTTTGGACCTATTCATAACTTTTATTGTTTAAGGAAATCCTAGCCATTCATCTTATAGGATTTGATGGATGGATTTGCTCTATATTTATATTTTTTTTATCAAGAATTTAATTAATAACTTAAGTGGAATTACTTTATGTGGAAATTAATATTGTTTAATTAATTTGATTTAGAAATAAATTAAATTTAGACAAATCTTTTGCCTGACTAGAAAATTTATTTAATGATAAATATAAATAAAAATTAATTAATTTTTGCAATTATTTTTAATTATAGAAAACTTGCGCATAACGCTTAGTAGATCTTCGGAAACTTTAAACATCGAAAGTTAACAAAGCAGGGCATTTTCAGAAAACTAATGAAGGAATCATTTGAAACTATGTTCCAGGTGATACTACTTATAGACTGCCTATATAAAAAGGGAAAAGAAATTAAATATAAAATTAAGGATTTTCCTAAGCATCTTTAATATAAAAATATATCATTAACTAGCCTTTTGTCTTTTTAATTTTTAAATTGTATATTAAAAAATAATTATTCTTTTTTCAAAATAAAACGAAAATTAATTTTCGTTGATCTATCTAAATATGTTAATTAGGTTGTATTTATTCCGTCTTAACCACAGGATCGTAAAATTTGATTCTTGATAATACAGTACCTTAAGTTTCAGGGCACCAACATTAATCATTCATATTATATTTCGAACTTAATTAGTTTTAAATTAATATATATATAATATCAGGTATGATTTTTATTTTATTTTTAAAAAACAGAAATGACGCTGGATTTTTCGAACCGATCTGTGTTTCAAAACTATACAATAGTTGTACAAAATATATATATATATATATATATATATCCCTCTAGAATATGTGCTTGAAAACTAGCCCAATGAGTATTGGCTCGTGGATTTTGAGCTTGAAAGCTTTCTCATAGAAAGGCCCAAAATGGTTATACCCATAAGGGGAATTATAATAAATGTCTTTTTTTTTTTCCACAAATAAATGTCAATTTTTTGAAATTTATTTTTAATAATATCACATTTTTTAAAATATTAGTTAAATATCATTTTTTAAAAATATTAAATTTTATTTTTAATACTGATAAAAAAAATATGACATTTATTTAATTTTTGAAAACTGTTAACATTTACTTATACTAAAATTTAAAAAATTGACATTTTAAAATCGCCCTAATCCATAATTTCATATTGTTAGCGAGATATTTCGATTCAACTGCTGAAATTCGGTCAATATTACTATTTTGTCATAAGATTATGCATAATAATTATAAAGTTACTATAGTTTGACACTATTCAACTAATAAATAGACATTATGTCAATTTTTGACATTCCAAAAATAATATTCAAATAATAAAAATGATGAAATAATCTATGAATATACTAAAAAAAATTGATAGAATGATTTAATTATTGAATGATGTCAAAATATAGTAACTTTATATCAATTATGCCCAAATTTTGTAGTGAAATATTAATATTAACCAAAATTTAGTGATGAAAATGTAATTTTTCCTTATTTTTATCTCAAAATTATAGCTACCTAGAATGGAAAATTTTTAGTTTTTTTTTTTTTTTCACCATTAACTCATACTACAAGTTTTTAACTTGTTATACACAAAGTAGAGTTTCATGGTGACTTCTTGTGTACAAACTTTTCATAATTGAAGGAGCCGTTGAACCATACGGCTCGTAAACGACTGGTTCAAAACGGTTCATGGTTCAAAAGATGGTTTGTTTGTAGACAGTTTTAATGATTCGGTCTTTTGTTTGGTTGAAGATTTTGACAGTTTGAATGATTTTAATATGATTCAAGACAGTTCATCGTTTAAAAAAATATTAAACTTTAGATTTAATTCAATTACGATTTACGGCAGTTTTTTAGGCGAAGATTCTGATTCAAGACGATTTAAACTTGTGGGATTATACTTACACCTATATTGACTCATTGTACAACAAAACCAATAAAGCTAATCAAAATACTACACTTAATTTTAAATTATAAGTACAAAATATGGATAGTGATTGATGAAAGAAACACATCCACCTTAAATAGCAATGAAGATTGAAGAATTTTTAATGCTTTTTTCCCTTTAAACACATCTTAAGTGGTCCTTAATTTCTTTTAATTATACAATAATTGGAGTTTAAGAAACCTAATTAAAAAAATTAAATTAATAATATAGCCTTATATAGCCTATGAAAATATCCATCGAAATCAATATATTACGCTATTTTGTTTCTGAGTTTAACATTAATCTGTTTCGTTTCTGAATTTTGTAGTATTATATGTTTAGTTTTTCTGTCATAATTTTTATTAACATTTTAATTAATATTATTATAATTCGTAATAATCGAAATCGAGAGTCTCGTCTATATTGGTTATCAATCAAACTCATGCCTAAATTCTTACATTCTATCGTGTAAAATGACCAATCATATCAAAGTAAAATTAAACAGATCAACATATTTAATCATCGCTTTGCATATATATATATATATATATATATATATATATATATATATGAAATTTAGTGATAACTTTTATAATAATAATAATATTTGATTTTGTGACTTTTATTTTTGTATTTTTTAGTGTATGAAAAGACGGACCAAACAATATATAATTAGAAAATATTTAGTAGTAAATAATCATAATAATATAATAACAATAATCATATTATAATATAATTAGACGGACCAAGTCATCCTTAGCTAGCTAGATTATTTTAAAAATTGAATTAATTGGATTGTATATAATTATTGACTAATCCTTAAATTTAATTAAACAATAAATTGACGTAGTAACTTTGTATTATTGAATCTAATGAAGCTAAATTAGTTGACTTAATTGTAATTTAGATTAAAATTAAGGAAAATTTAGTCTCTTACATGACATCTAGTAATATGGCTGCAAAGTGATAGATTGGGACACTTGCATCTTAATTTATAAAAACCTTAATCTATATTTAAACCCATTTTAAACATATTTTTGTGTGTATTATGTACTATAATAATTAAATTTTAAATAAAATTAATCTACATTACTTCATAATCTTAAAGTATCATTTGAAAAGGATAAACACTTGCTGGCTAAGTCAACTATATCTCCCATTCAATCCGTTTATAGAAGGTTTCTCATTGGGTATAAGTTGGTTATAAGCATATATATATATATATATATATATATATATATATATATGCTTTCTAGTTTGACAAAGTAAAAGATCCATTGCTTAAAATAAGGTGCTTTTTTTTTTCTTCTCTTTTCAGCAGTTTTTATAAAGGCAGTAAATATTGCTTCTTATTAAGTAAAAAAAATATATATATATATAAGCAACTTCAGACATCCTCTAATAATTTTAAGTACTTATAAGTTACTTATATGTTTAAAAAAACACTTCACAATTATAAGCTACTTATTTTTAGGTTGTAAAAAAATATTATTTTTAATTTATATTTAAGCAACATATCAAAAATAAAATGAAAATTAAATTAAATCATCCTAATTTACAATTAATCTCAATATTTAATATAAATTAATACTCTCTTTATTTGATTAATATATTAAAAAATTGTAATTTAATTTATTATATTTTTGAAAAATTTTAATTTATTATTAAAAGGACCGACATATATATAAGTATATATTTGATATGTTCAAATCAGCATTATTTGATGCATGTATTAGTATTATTAAGCAAAAATAGTCCAAATTAAGTTATAGTTGACTAATATATAATTTAATTTAATTTAAATTAATCTAATTTAATTTAATTTGACATTTACAAGTACATATGGGGCCAATTGCATGGTTTAAGTCAATAATAGATTACATCAGTTTTTAATTTTAAATATTCATTAATTAAATTAAAGAAGAAATGGTGCTTAAATTTTTTATTATTCACTAATTAATTATATAAAATTTTAAGCCTATAGGCGGTTTGGTTTGAAAAAATTGAATCGGTGGATGTAAATATTTCGTGGAATTATTGTATTCAATGGATTTTTATTTAATCATTCCGTTTCATATTACCAAATCACGCGTACACGCAGATGTCGATTAATCTAGTTTCGTGCCGGATTAGACTATAAAACCAAATTAGGCACATGTACAGATGTCGACTAATTCGGTTTCGTGCCGGATCGGATTACTAAGGTCGACAACTCCCTACTGAGTTTTAATGTTTTTGAAATTTTGTAAGACTTTTGGTTAAATTAAAACAAATTTCAATCAGTTGATTTACATATGTAACATGGAGTATATTCAATAATAATTCGATCGAGAAAATATTTATTATATATATATATATAATTAAGGCGTAAGGTGTGTATTTATCTCTAAAACGCAAGACATTTTTGCGTTTTAGATACTGACCAAACCAAACGTTGAATCAATTCAAACCCAATTCTTCTTCTTCTTTTTTGTTTTTACAGTTGAGCCGCCATTTGTTGAAATTTTGAAGTTTCAACGCCGACCACCGATAGGACACTAGCAGAGACATCTCCAAGAATTTTCCGGTCGCCGGTAAGGCACATGCCTAGGCTCTCTGCCCGTGCTTGTGATAATTCGATACCTAAACTTCAACTTTATATTCAATTATTACGGGTGGTGAAATGTCTATATGTAAGGGTTGATCTATCAGTGAAGCTGCCTCTCATCGAGTTAATAAATAATTTATTTATTATTAATATTATTAATTTCTTAATTAATTAAGAAAATATAAAATTAGAAAAAATAATTAAATATTGGTGGGAGATGAATAAGTATTAATTGAAGAGATAGCGTTACGTGTTGCATTAATTGAAAAAGACGGAAGTTTGACACATTATACTCTACACGACTTCTGTGTTCAACATATGTTTCTTCATAACATCTACGTGTTCCCTTCCCTTCTTAATCCCCCCTTTTTTTTTAATTTTATTTTTTTATTATAAATATATTAATATTCAATAAAATTAACTATTTTAATAATGTTTAACTGTTAATTATTTACGGTAATTCTGTTAATGACGAAAATTATTTCGCCGAATACTATATAATAATTATTTTAACATCATAAAATGTATTTCAATTATACCAATTTAAACTCATTATAAGTTCCATCATTTATAAAAAATAAAAAATAAAAAAAACTTATCAAACTTAAAATAATTGTATACACTTATTATATATATATATAGAAATAATTATTTTTGGGAACAATAAATATAAAATTAGTAAAAATTCAACATTTTAATTTTATACTATAATTAAAGAATTCCAACCAAACACACTTATTAACAAAATAATTATTTTTTAAGTTCTTAGAATTTGGTCACTTAATTATTTATTTTTATATTATTTTAAAAAATCTGTATTATTATATTATGTAAGATTTAATAATTAGTTTTTAAAAATCTAACATGAAATATATGGAATTTTATTATTTGGATAAAGATAAATTACATGAATTTCACTTAGTTTATTATTTTATTTAAACAACGAAATTAATTAATCAAAACTACTTGTCTTGACTCATTTTAAAAATAATTTAATTGAAAAAAATTATTAGATAAGAAATAATTAATTATTATTAATTTGCAAATATGAGAGTAAAATTAAATATTAATAATTTAATAAAACTCTATATAAACCCTTCACCACCACCCACTATATATAATAATAATAATTTCAAATATATGCAGCAAAAAGAAGAGCTTTCTTCTTCTTCTTCTTCTTCTTCTTTCTCCTCTTCTGTAATTGAATTAGGAATGATTTCTTATAATTATTATGTTAATTCACTTTCTTCTTTAGAAATGGAATCTCTTTCCTCTCTTTGTGATACTTTCTTGCCTTCACTTAATATCACCCCTAACGCCGTCATCTCTTCCACCACCGCTGCCGCTGCCGCTGCTACTGGTGTTGATGACCTTTTTCTGTCTTCTGCTTCCATGGCTGCAACTCCTCAACGTGTAGGCTTTTCTAATTTCTTCAACTCATTATTATATTTTACTATATTTTTTCTTTTGTTATTTCTTAATTTTCTTTAATTCTGATTATATTATATTCTTGCCTTTTCGTAATGTGTAATATATAAACTACAGCCCTTTCTTTTAAACATATATTAATTTTCTTTTAATAATGTTTAATTTCATAATTTTTAGTTCTTAATTATTAAACATTGTTGTTAAAAATACTTAATAAATATTTAAATAAATATGTTTTCTTAATTTTTTTTTCTGTTTAAATTATTTGCATCATATGAATAAAATAAAAAATATTAGCAAAATAAAATAACGGTTTTTCC
Source organism: Croton setiger (assembly GCA_948099555.1). NCBI lineage: Eukaryota > Viridiplantae > Streptophyta > Magnoliopsida > Malpighiales > Euphorbiaceae > Croton > Croton setiger. Next base: position 26,316 of record CANUEY010524782.1, read on the forward strand.
TTCAAAGGAAATATTTTGTATCATCCTCAAAAATGCACATACAAAGTATCATTTTCAAGAATATATAATAAATCTTCTCCTTTATATAATAAGGTTTTATTTAAAATAATATTTTAAAAAGGATTAATTTTGTTCAATTAGTATATAAATTATGTAATTAATTTTATTTTAAAAGCAATTAGTATATAAATTATGTAGAAACATTTAAAATAATTGTTATTTTACATAAACATCATAATCAGCTCTTCTTCAAGTGGACCATATTTAATTTAATATTGCTTAAATGTAATTAGAAATGACAAATTGAATCGGTTAATTACTCGGTTTAACAATGTTGGTTTCTTTAATTTTAGAGTTAATTTAATCGGTTTTGGTTCAACCAACAAATTGATTGCTTTGCAGTTTGCACAGCTTAGAATTGACACGTTTTGATATTGTCACTTTTTTTAGTAGTGGGGTAATATGCAATAAATTGATGGATTGTTCTTCATTTAATTTAATTAATTTTTTGAAAATGACATTTTAATTTAATTTAATTTCTTTATACTAATCTCCAATTTTTTAATTCCATAATGATTTGAGTTCTAGAAGCAAGCTCGTTGATCCTTCTAATAATTTACTATAGAATATGATTGATGCTCCTTCTTATGATATAAAAAGCTCCAATCAGTGGATAACGAATTGATTTTTAACTTAAAAAGTGCTTAAAAGTAGTTTTTGAGCACTGTGAAACAATTTTAGAGTTCGAATTTCCACCGCTAATACTAAAAAAAATGTTCCCTTTGTATAGATTTTTAACTTAAAAAGTGCTTAAAAGTAGTTTTTGAGCACTGGGAAACAGTTTTAGAGTTCGAATTTCCACCGCTAATACTAAAAAAAGTGTCCCATTTATATAGATTTTTAACTTAAAAAGTGCTTAAAAGTAGTTTTTGAGCACTGTCAAACAGTTTTAAGAGTTCGAATTTCTACCGCTAATACTAAAAAAAGTGTTCCCTTTGTATAGAATTGTAACTTAAAAAGTGTTTAAAAGTAGTTTTTAGCACTGGCAAACAGTTTGAGAGTTCGAATTTCTACCGCTAATATTAAAAAAAGTGTTCCATTTGTATAAATTTTTAACTTAAAAAGTGGTTAAAAGTAGTTTTTAGCATTACTAAACAGTTTTAGAGTTCGAATTTCTACCGCTAATACTAAAAATATGATGTTTTGATATGCAGATTGGAGGATTGGTAAATGAGAGACTGAAGCATCCAAAGAAATGGTTAATAAGATTGGCACTATTGCTTCTATCTACAAGGATTGGAACTTTCATTCTTTGTGGAGTATTTAGCATTTCAACCCATTTTCCCTTTTTTCTTAAGTTTTCTGAAATTCCACTGCACAAAAGGGAAAAAATATTGCATTCTTGGTCTCTCAGCTTTTTCACCCTTCTTAAGATGTTATTCAAGGCAATTAAACTTCTCACATTACTTGTCTTCTTCTCTCAGGTTTGATTACTCCCTACTTTTTTCTTTTCCCTTTTATTAGTAAGAGAAAAGTGTTCGATAGATTTAGCTGTTTGGATAGTTGTTCATAAAATGTTAAAAGTTTAAACGGATTAGTTTTTTATAAAGCAGTATTTAAACAGTTAATAGTAGAGGTGAAAGTGAGGTGAATTTTTATAGATATGCGATTCATCACACCCATTTATTGTGGATTTTGAATGGGTTTAGGTATTAAAGAATTAAATGAGCGTGTTTTTTTTTTAATATTTTCGTGATTTTGTGTGGTTACGAGTATAAACATGGATATCCGAGCATTTGGACTATCTGCCAATATATTTGTTTGCTTCTTCGGGTTAATTTATGTGTACAAAACCAATTTCAGGTAGATGAGAAAGGTGAGAACCTTACATGGAAAGCTCTAGGCTATCCAGGGGCTGATCCAGAGTTCAAAGCAGGACAAAAAGCATTAAAACTAGTTCATGATCAAGAAGAAGATGAACAACAAAAAGAAAAGCTCTTTGGAGCTCTTTACAAAGGACTAATTGACATGAACCTTCCAAGAAATATAATTGGAGACTCTTTCCGGCTATCTGGATTTCCTGTCTTTACTTGTCGGCCAAGAATCAATACTCCTTCATTAGTTATCAAATGTGACGCGGTGGTGGTGGGTTCAGGTTCTGGCGGTGGAGTGGTTGCCGGAATTCTTGCAAAAGCTGGTTACAAAGTTCTTGTTATCGAAAAAGGAAACTACTTTGCAGGAACCAATCTTTCACTTCTTGAAGGACCTTCCATGGATCAAATGTACTTATCTAACGGATTAATGGCTACCGATGATATGGGAGTCGTGCTTCTTGCAGGCTCTACCGTTGGCGGAGGATCTACGATTAACTGGTCGGCATCTATTAGGACTCCTGAAAATGTTACTAATGAATGGAGTAATGATTTTGGGTTAGAGATCTTTGAGAGTAAGTTGTATAAAGAAGCATTAGATGCTGTTTGTGAGAAAATGGGAGTTCAATCTGAAATTAATGAAGAAGGATTTAATAATGCTGTTTTAAGAAAAGGGTGCGAAGAATTAGGTTATAAAGTTAATACTATTCCAAGAAATTCCTCTTCTGATCATTACTGTGGATGGTGTTGTTTTGGCTGCAAAGATGGGAAGAAGAAAGGCACTTGCGAAACATGGCTGCGAGACTTAGTGACTTCAGGTAACATTTCAAATCATTTCTAATTTGATTAGAGTAAGAAGCATTTTGTTATTTTATATAGGTAAATGATTAGTTTTTAAGTTAAAAAGTGCTTAAAATAAGCTTTTAAGCAATACCAAACACCCTCTCAATATCGGAAACAAAAGATTCATATAGCCGATCCAACTAGCTTGGTAATAAGACTAGGTTGTTTGTTGCAGGTAACGGGTTGATTCTTCCTAATTGCGAGGCTGTTAAGGTTTTACACAAGCGAAAAGGGGGAAAACGGCAAATAGCCAGTGGGGTTGCTTTCAAATGCGGACAACAAGTTTATGTTGTTGAATCAAAGGCTACTATTGTTGCTTGTGGAGCTCTTAGTACTCCACCTTTGTTAAAAAGAAGCGGTTTGAAAAATCCCAATATTGGCAAGAACTTGCACCTTCATCCGGTCACAATGGCGTGGGGATACTTCCCAGATGACAAACCATTGGCGTGGCCGGAGAAAGACAAGAAGAGCTACCTAGGAGGGATAATGACAGCTATGAATTACGTCGATCCCGACCAATCATATGGTGCAGTAATACAAACGCCATCGCTGCATCCAGGAATGTTCTCAAGCCTCATGCCATGGGTTTCAGGTCTAGACCTGAAAATGAAAATGTGCAAATTTTCAAGGACAGCTCATATATTTGCATTAGCAAGAGATAAAGGATCTGGAAAAGTTAATGCGCCAAATGCGATCTCTTATAAAATGAAAGCTTCGGACGAAAAGAATTTACAAAAAGGGCTGGAAAAAATACTAAGAATATTAGCAGCAGCTGGAGCAGAAGAAATTGGCACACATCATTGTAAGGGAAATAGCTTAAATGTCAAAAAAGCTAGTTATAAGGATTTCGACAAATTCGTAGAAAAAGAAAGTTCAAGATCATTAAGAGACTTGAAGACACAGATATGTTCTGCACATCAAATGGGGAGTTGCAGAATGGGAACTGATCCGAAAGACTCGGTGGTGAATCAAAATGGAGAGACATGGGAAGTAGAAGGGTTGTTTTTAGCAGACACAAGTGTATTTCCAACAGCTTTAGGTGTCAATCCTATGGTCACAGTTCAGGCAATTGCTTACTGCACTGCACAATCTGTTCTTCAACTACTTAACAGAAAGAAAAGTTACTAAGGTTGTAAGAAAATAAGACTTGTGTGTTTCAATGGAAATTATCCAATAAGTTTTGACATGTTTGTTATTAGTTGTCTTATCTTATTAATTACATATTTGTAAATTCAATGAATTTTATTACTTCACTTCTTTTAACATGCTAAACTGTAATACATACCTCCATTAGAATGTCCATTTTGTCCTAACATCTGCTTTCTAGTCAACCAAATTTAAATTTATTTATTAAGTTTGAATATGTTATTAGAAAAAAAATTATAACTTTACGAAATCTAAGCTGAAACCCAGACCAGCCAATGAACCATTTTATCCCTAATCCTAGGATCTTTAACTTAAAGCTTAGTGATATACCGGAAGAAATCGTCAATTAAACAAAATAAATAAAATTTTAAAATGATTATGATGAAGAATTGAATATACAGCCTATATAAATCTGAATCTTGGTGATCGTGGGCTTAACATCTGAACTGATAATTAGTTCCATAACTTATACCATCAAAATATGCTAAGCCAAGTAATAAACCTAATGCAAAAGACGATCAACACCAGTAACCGAGCATAGCATAATATACAAAGCTTTCAGGGTGCAGAAAAAAAAGTCAAACCTGGATCTTTTACACTCGTTTTACCAAAGCAAAATCAGTTAGAAGTTCATATGGCTGAGTGCTTGACAAGTGTTATGGTCGAATTCGGATACCAGGGATGCCTTTCATACCCATCTTTAGTGCTGTTTTCCTGTATAGAGGAGGAGGCTTTTCCAAACCTATTGATTCAGAAAATTGGCTGGCCAGCTCAACAAGTGTGGTTTTCTCCCTGCCGATTTCCCTGATTGAGTTATAATAACCTATCCAACCATAGTATGCGGATTCTTTGACACTTGTGTCAATCTTTGACATTGAATCCTCAACCTGCAAAGGTAAAGTCTCCAAAGGTCAATCACAGGAAACATGGGAAAGCTTTATCCCACTAAGAAGTATATACAACAGACTTAAATCCTAGGAGCCATGCATTTCCATCTTTAAACAAATGTGAAAAATTTTGGACAAAAATTTTTAGGAAGTCAATCTTAAGACAGTAGTTATGTAATAACAGAGCTTCTACATTGTAATCACCTCTTGTTTTATCTTTATCCTCAATTACCACAACCTAAACATTTCAACAGAATCCAGTATACATATATGTTTAAGTGCAATTGACTACGTTTGGAAAGGACCTTAAGTTTGGTATCTGGATCCATATCCGGTAAAGGAAGTTTATCAAGTGGCAGATCTTCCAACACATCCAGGAAATATTCTTCCCACGGTGCAAGCACTATTATCCCTTCTCCATCTTTGCCTTCACGTCCTGTTCTTCCAAGGCGGTGTATATATTGTTCCCGGTCAGAAGGAATGCCAACCTGGTCGTGGAGGTAAGAATTAATCACAAATCTAAAGTGAGGCATACACGGTGAAATATAGAACCACAACTCCTTTCACAAATAAATTGCATTTTGGAATAGAAATTGTATTTATTATTTCATATTTAGATCAACATGAATAGGATTAAAGCATTGAGAAGTAACATTGAAAACTGACTAGGACATCATGATTATTGCAGGCATCTATTTCAAATAACAGAATCCACAGCTCTCTATAAATTTACTTGCCTTCAAGTGTCCATTTAGAAATAATAACAGTGACCAGAAAAAAACAATGAGATGTTTAACCCTAGCATTTGAATAGATACAGTATCTTAGAGTTCATCCAATTATGTCATCAGAGGATATTAGTTTGTGATAGCAGTGTCAAGAACTTTCATCAATGCATATGGCAAACCTAGATTCAAGAATTTTACATGCAAAACATAGATAAATTTATCAAGCTTGATCAATACCTGAATGACCAAAGTAACATCTGGATAATTCATTCCACGGGCTGAAACATCAGATGTCACAAGAATTGACCGTTTAGATTCCTTGAATTCATCAGAGATGCGGGTTCTGTATATTTGAGGTTTCCTAGAGTGCATCTCCCTAACATTCATTTTCATTTCCCGCAGAAGTGAATATAAGAGTGCTGTTACCGCCCCAGTCGTACAGAAAACAATGACCTGAGTGCAAGTTAAATGATAAGCCATAGGGATCTGCATTCCAAATAAGAAAATCCAATAGCTACAGCACTTTACCTTGTAATCAGGTGTTTGTTGGATATGCTCCTTCAACAGATGATACACAACTTGAAAATGCAAATTATGTGGAACCACAAGAAAATATTGCCTAACCTGAATTGACAAAAGCCAATATCCAATTCACAAAAGTTGGGATGCTCATTCGATGAATTTCAACATAACAGTAACCATGATAATTTTTAATTTCAATGTTATAATTTATTTACTAATCTGTATACAATACCTTATTAGGTGTTTCCGCACAACCCAGACCCACTGTATTAATGAAAGTATGCTCTCTTTTCAACACAAGCTGAGCTATCCTGCGGACCTGCACAATTAAATATGATCTAGATACTGACTATTGAGTGAAGTCATAAATTGAAACATAAAAGGAACTGCTTAGTTTGAATATCAACAAAGAATAGTGGAAACTCTAACCTCTTTTGGAAATGTTGCTGAGAACATCAAGGATTGCCTTCGCCGAGGCAAACAGTCTACAACTCTTTCCACATCTTTCCGAAAACCCAGGTCCAGTAAATGGTCAGCTTCATCAAGTATAAGCATCTTCAAGCTCATCAAATGCACAGATAAACCCCCTTTGTTCTCAACGTGATCCAGCAACCGACCAGGAGTTGCCACAAGTATCTAGAAAAGGAAGTTCAAAGTAAACAAGAAATGAATATCAACATGTTGCATCCACATTAGTCATTATAACTCCCCCTCTGTGAAATGAATCAAAGGTCAACAAGATATAGGTTATGGACAAACCTGGCAAGGATTTGATGCCAGGCGTTTCTCATCAGCTTTGAAACGTGTGCCTCCAATTAGCGTTTGCACACCTATGCCATTGTGATACTTCAGCATAGCATTTGCTTCAGCAGCTATTTGACTTGCTAGTTCTCTTGTAGGGGAGAGAATAAGAACATATACAGGAGAAATTCGTGTATTGGTGTTGCCACTTTGTGCTTTCAAAACTGCTTCAATTGCAGGAAGCTGTTGTCGTTTAACAATAAAATAGAACAGAAAGAAAAGGACCTAAAATACAATAATTGATTCATAAGCATGTCAAAGGAATCGTGATCTACCAAAAAAGCTGCACTTTTGCCTGTTCCGGTTTTGGCTTTAACCAAAGCATCCTGGCCTGCTCCAAATTCAGATCATATATTCATCAAATTAAGCAAAAAGATACTATCCGATGCGATTCAAATGAGTAGAGCATGTAATCTATGGGAACTGTGATTATCAGTTTCAACAAGCATTGGAAACTCACATATGTTCAATCCATAAGTTAGTTACAACTGCTTAACTAAAATTATGTTCTTTTATTTTTCCAGGACTGTATGTTTGAACATTATGCCACATACCAAATATAACAGGATCAAAGCCGAAAAGTAAGCCATAATACCTTCAAGGCATGCAGATAAAGTGGCCTCCTGCACCCTGGTCATTTGAACATAGCCAGCTGCAGTAAGTGCATTCACAGTCAATGGAGACAAACCACATTCATCGAATCTGAGGAAGATTAAGGAAGACAATCGCTAATTAAGAAATTGACCCACAAAGATAGATGTAGTTGAAGTACATTATATCCCCGTCTTAAATCCTAATCAACTAAAAGCCTCTCCCTCCCAAAAGGTGTTAAATTCTTCTCATAGCAGGAAAACAGAAAACACAAGTGCACGAAAACAATCAAATTTCACATCCATGACTTACCACTATCAAACGAACAACTCATTTTACCTTTTCTCACTGAGAACTGATTCTTCCTCGCCTGTCTCCCTATTCTCTACTTCACTTCTAGCCAACTTTTTCTTAATGAGCTCGTGCCTAATCAACTCCACCTCCTTAGCAAAATCTGTCTCCTTCTCAAGCTCTTTTAATGGCACTCTTTTCGTTATCTTCATATCATACTTCCCCAAAGCAGCTCTACTGCTGATTTCCCCCACACTTTTCCCACGATTTTCTCCCTTATCATTTGAATCAAAAGCGTAATCTTCATCCTCATCATCACTAGAAGAACTCTCATTTCTTCGGTATCTCCTCATTTTCTGAGAAGAGAAATGCTTATTCTTTTCAAAATCACCCGCTTTTCTAGAATTACTGGCATTCTCAAGCTCATTATCTGTTGAACTCTCACTCCTAAATTTGCTCTCTTTTGGTACAAAATTTGGTCGTAATTGCTTCTTTAAATCACCATTAAAGCCAAAATCTGATCCTCTCTGCACCGAATAATCCCTTGTTTTTATGAAATTGTGAACACTAGGCCCCTCCGACGCAAGTTTCCGCAAATCAGTCGGCGAATTAATCGATCTCGGCCGTGGATTCTGCCCGATAACTTCAGGCCAGTCACTTGATTTCGCGTCGTTTTCATTCCATAAGTCTTCAGCTCCTTCTGTCATGAAACGATCAGCGAGGGCTTTGATGTGGCTCTCAGGGCTCATGGGGGTGTAATCCAGGTTAGAACTCGGGCCAGGATTTCCTGCAAGTTTGGATCGGATATCTGAGCGGATTCGAGCTTCATAGAGTTGTTTCTCTTGCTCTAGAAGTCGTTTTTCTTTCTCTTTGGCTCTTTTCTCGTGCATACGTTTCCACTGCCACTTGTTTAGACCGCCGGGAAAAGTCCGAGGACCACCGCCCATAAAACGGGTGAATATTCGACTGTAGAGGAGGTTCTCCGATATGGTTTTCGAGCGTTGAACTCGAAGGAGGATCGATGAGTAGTACATGACTGAAAACCAGACAAGAGTGATTGAAGAAGACGAGTAAAGGGTTTTTAGGGTTTAAGAATCTGTACTTATATTCATCCAAACGGTGCCGTCCTTTTGCTTTCATTTATTTGATTTGATCCCGCTCTTTCTTTGGTTTGTTTTTCAGGTTTATGCAAAGTTATAATTACTATTTAGTCCTGAAATTTGATAAAATATATTATTTAATACTAATTAATTTATGTTTTTATTAAAATTAATAACAAATTGAATCTCAAATAACTTAATTAATGTTAAGCATAGTCAATAATTAACAAGTATTCATTAAATCACGATTTTATAAAGGGTTCAATTGAATGAACTTAACCAAATTTGGGGCAAATTGTAACATTTAAAATTAAATTTTTTCATTTTTTTAACCCGAATTTTTTCATTTTTTGTCATTATAAAAGCGAGAACCCTAACCTTCCAGAAACATTTTGGCTTTCATTTTCAGTTTCATTTTTCACATTGAAATCGAAAAATTCCCAATTACTACTTGACATGGCTTCTTCGTCTTCTTCTTCGAAACCTTCAAAACCAGGAGACGCGTTTATAGGAAGCTTTATCAGTCTCTTCTCCAAGTCCGAGATTCGCTATGAAGGTGTTCTCTATCATCTCGACGAGAAAGATGCTACTGTTGGCCTTAGGAATGGTAGCTACATTTTCCTTTTTGTTGTTCTTTTTGTTTTCTTTTGTCTTCTTTTTTCGTGCATTTCTTTTCTTTTCTTGTTCTTTCTTTGATTTTTTCTCATATGCGATGTTTTTGTTGCAGTAAGGTCCTATGGAACAGAAGGTCGGAAGAAAGATGGCGCGCAAATTCCTGCTAGCGAGAAGGTCTACGACTATATTCTTTTCCGTGGAAGTGATATTAAGGTAAAGTAATTTCGAATTGCATTGAGATAATTCTTGTGGAAAATGATATTTAGAACATAATAGTAAGCATCTTTTTGTGGTTTATGTTATGATATTTTTGTGATATTTTGCACTTTATTTCAGTTAAGAAATGTATTCCAGAAATGGACCCAAAAAAAAAAAAAAAAAGAAGAGAAAAATAGTGAAGAAGCAAAACCAAGAAAAGATTAAAAATGAATAAGTATGTTTGGTTAAACAGTTTTTTTTTTCAATTTTTTATCATTCATATGACAATGGATACGATGATCTTTTTGCTGAGTAATACAGGAAATGGCATGTAATTACATGTTATTGTATTTCTGGAAATATTTGAGTGTGAACTGTTCTGTTTGTTTTGTATCCTTCATTTCTTTCTTATTTTTTTCTCATTCATTTTTTATTCTGTTAAAGATTTGTTTATGAGAAAATTCATTTTGCTGAGAAAGAGTTGAAGATAAATAAGTAAGCCATCCTAGAAAAGCTAAACAATTAAAATCAAGAACATTAAAGTACAATTGAAGTCTTCTAATAAAGTATGATAACATTCAAATAAAAATTTGCAATTGAATTATCATGTGATGCGCTTCATGTAGCATTTTGGTAGAGTTGTTAATGAGTTTTTATTGTTATAAAACGGTGAAGCTTTGCACAGAAGAATGACACCAAGATTCTTTGAGATTGTGATTTTTCTTTACCAGAGTATTTGGAATGATGATCATATCTTTAATGATCAATGCTTGCCTTCTAATTTGTGAAAAATCAGGGAATTCGCTGCTTTGTGAAATTCTTTCGTATGCAGTCTGAGAACTTCTATTAGGATTACGATAACTTTGTGTCTGTTTGATGTCTACCGTTTCTGCATGCAGAAACTTTTGAAGTTTTTTTTTCTTTTTAAGTTTCCTTGTTCCAGTTAAAGCTTACATAGACATGTATATATTTTGAATTGTATGACACACATAAACATGCACTCATATTTATCTCCCAATTTTTATTTATCCTATTTCCTAATCAATTTGTATATATTCAGGATATACTAGTAAAGAATCTTCCACGTGTACAAGATATCCAATCAGTTCTTGATGACCCTGCTATTATTCAGGTGTTGAGATTTGGATTTGTTTTGTAATGAGTTTTCATTTGTTAATGTCATGAAGTAGGAAGGAAACTAATGTTTTACTAATTTTTTTGGCTTACTTTATCTGCAGACACATTATCCCAGCCCTCCTACAGTTCCATCACTATCAGCTTCAATTGATGGTAAAACTTCAGCAGAATCTGCACAAGGGCAAGAGATGTATAATTTGACTGGTAGACCCTACTTTGATGGTTCAGCCAGTCTTTCCCATGCTACTGAAAATTCTGGTCAATTCTTTTCAACACCGTTGTATTGGCAAGGACATAGTGGAACATCAAACAGTGTGCCTCATGCTTCCCAACACTATACTCCTTTTCAAACCTCATCAGTGGTGACTTCTACCTTGTCAATGCAGAATCAGATTCAGAAAGGCTTAGAGCATAATCCTGTAACGGGATTGTCAAATACACCAGAATTTGGTGCTCCTATGCCTCCCCAACCCTGGACCCCTTTTCAAACCTCATCAGTGGTGACTTCTCCCTTGTCAATGCAGAATCAGATTCAGAAAGGCTTAGAGCATAATCCTGTAACGGGATTGTCAAATACACCAGAATTTGGTGCTCCTATGCCTCCCCAACACTGGACCCCTTTTCAAACCTCCTCAGTGGTTACTTCTCCCTTGTCAATGCAGAATCAGATTCAGAAAGGCTCAGAGCATAATCCTCTAACGGGATCAACAAATACACCAGATATTGGTGCTCCTGTACCTTCATCTGTTGCTCCTATGCCTCCCCAACACTGGACTCCTATTCAGCCCTCATCAGTAGTGGCTTCTCCCTTGTCAATGCAGAATCAGATTCAGCAAGGCTTAGAACATTCTCCTCTAACGGGTTTGAAAAATGCACCAGAATTTGGTGCTCCTATACCTTCTTTTGTTGCTCCTACAACTTCCCAATACACGATTCCTTTTCAACCCTCATCTGGGGTGGCTTCTCCTTTGTCTGTGCAGAATCAGATTCAGAAAGGCTTAGAGCATAATCCTGTGACAGGATTGTTAAATGCACCAGAATTTGTTGCTCCTGTACCTCCCTTTGGTCCTCCTATACCTTTTATTGGCTCTGATTTCTTGCGGCCCGATGTTGCAACTTCTACTTCATTACAATATTCAGCTCCTCATGATATGCCGTCTTCCTCTTCAGCAAACGTGTCCTTTCCTTCTTATTCTGGATATACTTCTTCTAATAGGCTAAATACACCTTCAGCACTGTACTCTACTGGAGATGCATGCATCTCAAATGCTCAAAATATTGGTGAAGTTATTTCTGATCCTAGAACTGTGCATTCTGCCCCATGTGTGCCTCATCCTGTATCTCCTCATGGTTCTTCTTCTAGCTCTGTTCCCTTACCAACAGCAAGTCCTCGCTTAAGCCCTGAGCAGGTAGCTCCTTCTCGATCACCTGTGCTTTCATCTGCATCATCTACTTCACCATCTTCAATTCCTCCAGCACCGTTATTGCCATCACAAAGTTCTGTGCAAAAGGTTGGACACCTCATCATTTTCACCTTTTTTTTTTTTATTTTTTTTTTTTTTATGGCTACTGCTGTTTCTTTTCTGCATTTACATATACTATCTTATGAGAATTTATTTACAATCTTGATGGGCCATATTTGTCAAAGTAAGATCCTAATCTTATTTTGAGACAGAATTGTATCAAATCACACAATGCATTTATTGATATATGGCAACTCAAAGCTTGTATATATTTATAATTTCAACTCCTAATTATGTGCTAAATACAAAACAAAAATAAAATGTTGAATTTTAAGATTCTAATAGCACTTAGGGCTGTTCTATCAGTGGAAGGCATTGTGATATGCAGGCACATTTCCTGAATGTTGATGAACAAAAAGGATAATTACATAAAAGAAGCTTAGTAAGTTGAATTTCAGTTAAGATCATATTATTTTAGCATGTCTAATTTGAGGCTGAATCCTTGTGGTTTAAGCATTTCATTTTTTTATTTTTTTTTTTTTTTGAGGAGGTTTAAGCATTTCAATTTTAATATGGCAGAAGTGTTCAATGTCTACTTTTTATTGATGAAAGTTGTTTGGGACTTTGGAGAAGTGTATATTTGGTTGATCTGTGAAGTATTTGTGGAAAATATTGAATGCTATTTCATTGTTGACATTCTCACTGCATACGAACTTGTCTTTGTGCAGTTCACTGAAGCATTTGATTTTGAAGCCATGAATGAAAAGTTTAACAAGGATGAAGTTTGGGATTATCTTGGGAAGGCAAAGCAAAGAGATAAAACACAGGGTACGCAGCACCATAAAATTGATCAGAGTTCAGGGGATAGACAAACTCCGGAACCGGTAGCTGATTCTGATGCTAAGGTAGATCCTGCATTAAGTTATTTATTTATTTATTTATTCAGGGCTTAGAGGTTTACGGGAGGAGGATGTGCTATTGCTATAATGGGCATTGCTATTTTTTATTAGAAATAGAAATTGAAGTTTCAAACTATGCGAATGTAGGTGATTTTATTGTTTTTCTATGCAGCCTGCATACAAGAAGGATGATTTCTTTGACACAATTTCCTGTGGTTCGCTTAACCGAGGAAGGACTGGCCAGAACTCTTACAACAACCGAATGAGGCAGGAAACACAGGTTAGTATATATCTTTGTACATCCTTGAGTACGTTACGAAATCTGATTATCTGTTGTGTATTGACTATCTGCTATCAAATTGTTTATTAGACTTTTGGCTCGAATGGGCAAAGACGCAGTATGGGTCATGGAAGCTCTGGTCCCGAACGTAACTCTAACTATGATGATGGATGGAAAGGCCACCGTTTTGGAAGGGCATATAATTTCTATCTCAAAAAACAAGGGAGGTCGTATTGGGATTCCCCTTCTTGATGCATCTGAATTTTAGTTCTCTCAAGCATGTACATGATATAGGTCTATTTTTTCATTCCTGCTTCTCATTTTTCAACCTTAAAACACTAGAAGGATTTATTCTTGCGGCAAAATGTTATCAATACGAGGTTTCTTTTATCTTGGAATAAGAATTTCTAGAACTGACATACCTGGTAGGAAGTAGGAAAATTGGGAACTTTTGATAGATGTTCAGAGAACACGTCTGCAACTTCATTTCTTAAGGTACTGGCCTGCAACTTCATTTCCTGCTTTAGCAGACATATACTATGATATATTCTATTGCATTAATATGCACTCATTTGTAGATTTTCTATGAAAATACCATTTTGATTTACTATGTTCGGTGCTTTACTGATTGGTCGTCCCTGTTAAAGAACTAGATAGATCAGGGCTAAATCTAATATTTTTGAATGAATTATGTTTCTGCATAATGATAATCCACTCCGATAAGGACTGTAATTGCTGTTGCATTGTATTTTCTATGTAACATAACAGAGAAATTTTATATGATGTATGATGTATTAGTATTCTTATTTTCAGGGACGAGGAAAACAAAAAATGGCAAAAAATAGATATTACATGTTTTGTTCCCTTCCCTCGTCTCTTCGCTTTCAAAAATACCAAAAAAAGGTTTGTTGGGCTGTACTGTACATGTAATATTTCTGTTGTGTCATTATTGGTCTTGTGCATGTATTCTTCTTGTAGCCTGTTCAGATTGTGGTTTATTGATAGATATAAAAGCAGTGACAAGTGTGGCTGCTATACAAAGCAAGACTAAAAAACCAGACCCAAAAAACACACCATCTTTGACTATATAGCAATCTTGGCCTAACCATCCTTTTCCATACTCCTGTTTTCCACTCATGCTGGTTGCTGTGCTTAATATAATCACTGCAACTCCAAAGCTCATCCTACATATTTGCATAAATAAATAAATAAATCTGCATGTTCTTTTGAGTTCTAACTTGTAAATAATAATTACATAAAAATTAAAACTTTAATTAACTGGATAAGATAGCTCACTCATATATTAATTGTATGGAACCTTTTCTTCCTTGATTATTTTGCTTTGAAGCATAAAGGGGTAGCCTAATGCTAAGCTACTCTTTTATCAAGACTTAGGTGTTTAATCGCATGCAAAACTAGCATTTTCGATAAGATTTAACTGCTTTAACTTGCTTTTAACTGTTTACAAAAAGTTACGTAAACTGCCAAATTAGCTTTAGACCTTTCGTTCGTACGACCATTTTCAAGATATTTGATAGTTGACCCCAAAGGAAATCATTCTAGGACAGCGTGAATGCAGGTTGGCAAATTTTAAAATTATTTATAAAAATATAAAAAATAGAATAAAAGAACTAATTAAAAAAAACATGTTTCTAGGCGTTGAATTGCAGAAGAGACTTGCTAAGCTGTCCATGTTCTTTACAGACTCTTCTAACAATTGATTATTCTACTTGACAACCTGGTCGTCATTAGTCTTCTTAATTATTACTAATTGACAAAAATTTAATCTTAACTAAGGCCAAAGTTAAATAATATACTAATTTAATTACTTACCAGGAAAAAACCAGAGAAGCAATGGCAAGAATCTTGGGTTTCTTAGACTTGGATGAAGAAGAATTTGCATTTTTTCTAAAACAAATATTGCTGCAAATTAACAAATTCCCAATGATTTGAGCAGCTACTAAGAATCCCAATGCTGCAATTCCAAAGCCAAAAGCTTTACTTTCAGGAATATAACATACTTTATTATCCAATCTGATTTCTTCCTTCTAAAAAATCAAGAAAAAAAAAGACCCATTTTCATAAATTTTCAGATAAGTATATCAGAATGAAGAATCAGAATTCAGAAGAAGAAGAAGAAAGTTAGTACCTTGGCTTTCTTGAACTCTGCAGTGATGCAAGAAATGAAAGAAAGAATGGTGAAGGAGATTGTAATGGAGAAGATTAATAAGAAAAGGTATAGATGGTTTTCCATGGCGAATTTGGAGAAACCAAGAAAGGATTTGAGGAAGAAGAAGAAGAAGAAGAAGAAATTTGGAGTTTACTCAAGGAATAGGGACATGGTTCGGTTGCTTATATTATTCTTGCGTGGTAGTTGAAAGCTTTCTTCAAAACAAGTTTTTCTTTCATTTGCTTTCAGGCATATATATATATATATATAGAGAGAGAGAGAGAGAGAGAGAGAGAGAGAGAGAGAGAGAGAGAGAGAGAGAGAAAGAGAGAGACACGTTGTTTTTAACATTTTTTTTTGGAAAAAATGAATTTAATATATTTAATTTAATATAAGGAAAAATGAATTTAATATATTTAATTTAATTTTTTTTTTTGGAAAAAATATGGTATTTAAATTATTGTATGTCGTTTTAATCATATTATTGTATGTCGTTTTAATAATTTATTTAGTCAAATTTTCAATTATTTATAGAGTAATGGGTGGTTTGTAAGAATATAATAATTGCAAGGGTTTATTTGATATTTAGATGTAGTTAAACATTAAATGATATTAGTCAATTCAGAGTATGATTGATTAGGTGGAAACCGATGAAATGGAATTATTAAAGGAAGATGATATATGATTGTGATGTGTGTTTTGTAGAGCGATAGCATTTGTTTTGTATGCAACTTGGGTCACTTATTCCATCCTCAAAGTTCAAAGGTAATATTCGGATTAATTACTGAAAAATTACCCAACTGTGTACGCTAAATAACCTTACGCATTTTACACTTGCGAAACAAGAAGTTTCGTAAGTAAAAAATGTAAAACCACAATTTGAAATTATGAAAAAACATTTAATAAGAAATTAGCACATGATTAATTAAAGTTAACACGTTGTTAACTTTCTCAGTCAACAACAGAGAAAACACGCAGCGCAATTATTGCCACCTATATTTTGCAATTTTTTTTTTTAAAACTCTATTCAGATATTTTTATCGAAAATAACTACTGCGTGCATGTGTCTCGTTTCAGAGTTTCGTAAGTTAAAAATACGAAGACGGTGTCCAATAAGAGATGGACACATGTCTCT
The DNA here is from genome assembly GCA_948099555.1 of Croton setiger. NCBI lineage: Eukaryota > Viridiplantae > Streptophyta > Magnoliopsida > Malpighiales > Euphorbiaceae > Croton > Croton setiger. The sequence continues at coordinate 42,992 of CANUEY010524782.1, forward strand.
TTCCTAACCTTTCGCAAGTTGAAATTGCGAAATTGCGAAAGGTGGATTTCGCAATTTGGTAGAAAAACGTTATCTATTCTGTTTTTCATTTTCACAAACTGTAACATTTTTTAATGATAGAACTACAATTTTTCGAATTTAGGAATTTACAAATTGTTTTACTGAATAGACAGTTTAGTTTCGTAATTTCAAATTGCAAAACTTCCGTTAAATGTTTTACATGTGTTAACATACCGAGTTTCGTAATTTAAAGTTGCGTAACATTAAATTCATTTTTTTATGACACGTGTCATCATCTAATTATTATTATTATTTTTAATTCAGTTCCGCATTTTGAAATTGCAAAACATTAAAATATTTTAATTAGAATTTCATATTTTCAAGTTGTCTATAATTCAAACTTTTCTTCTTTTTAGCTTCCACATTTTAAAATTTTTATTTGATTTGGAAAAGCACCCTAATATTCCACCCCAATGACTTATAAGTCCAAATCCAATTAATATACATCCATTGACTTCAAAAGAGTGCTACTTCCTACTTAGTTTCCTTTTTTTGATTTTTTCTTCATCCTTTTTAATATTTTGAAACAGAACTAAAAAACTAGTAACCAGTTTTGTAAAACCCTATTAATATTACAACACCATACTAATAGGATGAGGGAAAAAAAATAGGATTGAAGTGATTAGTAATATTTGCCTTGTTAGTGAGATTCAATTCAACTATCAAGAAGCCCAAGTGAATTTCAAAACAAATTACCATTACATAATATTTGCCTGTTATCAATACATGCAGCCTATAAATACATATACATATAAATACATAATATCAACATCAACATCATCATTTGATTTTCTCTAAATAACATCAGTAATTACTTGGAGTCGCTGAGCTTGCTTAGTAAGAAGAGGCAGCCAGAGCAAAGCAAAACCGAAGCTGCGAAGCAAAGTAAGTCAATGGAAGATTGTATAACAGCAGTCTTACTTTTTTCGAAGAATCCAATCAGCAGCAGCATTACTATGACGTGTCCAAGCTTTGTTTTCAGCTCGTTCACTGTTTTTACTTCTAACCATCTGGGTCGTTCCTGCACATGAGAGAGATGAAGAGAGAAGCATTGATTAGTTGCCAGACAACAAAAAAGTATCCAACTTGCAAAACCAGTAAATGCAATAGAACAAGGTTTGAAAGTTTCAGAAGATTTATATGTACCTTTAGAGTGAACAATCCAAACAAATTTGATCTATGAGAAATTCTTTCATCCGATGATATCTTTGCAGTGTCAAGATTGCTAACAAAGAGCTCATACAGACCCATTCCGAACACCAGCATCACTGTTCCTAAGAGGTAGACATCTGAAATTGCAATGAAATGACAATCAACCACTTGATCAAGAGAATTTAACTCAAGAAAGCAACAAAAGCAAATGAGACAATGATATGATATGGAAGTGAATGTCAGTTCTGAAGCTCCAACATAATCCCCAATGAATGTGCGATCAAATCAAAACTTAAATAGTTATAAGTTGGGAATGAAATGAGAGGACATTTGAGGTGGTTTGATCCTGTCCAATACAGAACACCAAGTGCTGTGCTTAGAAAGTGTGATATACTAATCCAGTGGAGCGCATATAGAAGGATAAAAGTAGGTGTAACACTACATGGAGGTTATTGTCTAAAAAGCCCTACTATTTCTTGGCATTAGTTGTCGAAACATTGTCTGATTTCATAAAATTTTGATGAGATGGAGATGAAAACTAACCTCTCTGTCAACAGGGTAATTCAAGACAACATAACAACTCAATGTCTTAGAAATGAAAACGAAGGAAATCAGGAAAATGCAAAACAAAAATGAGCAGAAAGTTTAAAAAGTTAGAACAAATAGAAGGAAATAAGTATATAATACATTAACAAAGAAAGTCCAGTATAATATAACAATGGAAGGCTCGGAAATACAATTGAAAGAGGAAAAGTTAGTGTGACTAGACAACAAGTTAACCTTGGCAATAAAAGAATAAGGACAGGGATTTTTTGGTCCAAGCGTCTAATATTAAGCCAATACATGTTCCTCAAAGATTCAAACACGATTTCACGTATTATAAACGGGTATCATGATTGATAGGTTGGAAGACAAATAAAAATGAAATTAACAAGATGCAATATGGTAATAGAAGTGGTACTTTCTGCAATGCATAAACAAAAATCCATATGCTCATTTCGACGGACATTGCCAGTTTTCCAATTGTTTGAAATTCAAACACAGTAAAAACAGGGGAATGTCCACAGAAATATGCACACCTGACGAGCTTCTTGTGTTCATTTTTGCTAATGCAATCCACATAGGAAACAAGGCTTTATTTTAGCCGCTCTATCGTTGAAGGAGAGCAAAGTCAGTTTTCCATAACCAACTATATTATGTTTTTTCATGCACAATAATTATATAAATAAATAACAAATCATGGAATTTTAAATTCACCAAAACTAGCAATGAAACAGAACTGACAATGTAATAACAATGGCTAATGACTCACCTACAGCCTCTACTAGAAATAGAATCACTTTGGCACGGTTTGTGAAGTATTGCAGGAAAGATGAGGCTACATAAGTGCATCCCTGCATACAAAAGACACAAAAAATCAATTAAGTTCATTAATATAGCAAGTAAGGGGAATAACCCTTTTCAGATATATGGAATTTGGATAATTTCCTAAAGAAAACTGACAAAATGGGATTTGATATTCAATTAGGACACTTTCTTTCCATGGAAATACAGAAAGAGATTATTAAAAGCTTTCAAGTTGAGGTTAAGAAAAAAAGGATCTTTCCATACTTCCCAGTTCCCCCCAACATAAAGAGGAGTAAAACATAAAATTCTAATAAATTCTCAATCAATTAACTATAAACAAATTAATTGACAATTTATTTACCTTGATGAAACACAACACTGATCCAATCAATGATCCAAAAACCCCAAGAATCGCCAAGAATCGAAAGCGATAAATAACCTACACATCAATAAATAATAATAATAAAAACACAAGAATTCAAGAAATTAATAACCCTCTTCAAAGAATTCACCTTTTCTATGTCCTCCTCTATACCCAGAAGTTTCTGTTTTGACGAAACAATCACACGAGAGGAAGAAGAAGAAGAGGATGATGAAGAAGAAGAAGAAGAGTGTTTAGGTTCTGTTGCAGCTAAAGGAACATCAGTTCTTGAACATTTAGTAATCAAAGTGGGTGGGAATTTAAAGCTACAAGGAGATGAACAAGAAAAGATGGGTTTAGAAATTGGAAATGAATTGGTGGGTTTGATGAAGGATGATAGAGTTCTATCTCTGATATTTGATGAAGATAGATTCATGGTGGATGATAATTCAGAGAAGTTTGCATATTATGGAATTGGGAATTAAAAAGAATTGCAGAAACCCTAGATTTTGTCATTTGCTCCTCCGTCGTTGGAATACACATTTACCGACCGAATAAAGCCACGTAGAGTTTTCTGTACATTTACATGATGGCGAGACAGAAATTCAAGAATATGACATATTAGGTTTGGCCAAATTAGCTGCACTGTACATTTATTTAATTATTCATTTTAGAATATAAAAAATAATTTTTAATTACTAATCTTATAAACATAATGAGATAAATATTCAAAATTTTAAATTTTATTTTACTACTAAGTTATTTTAAAAAATTACAAAAATAAATTTATTTTAAAATATTAATTATATAAAATTTAAAAGATAAACTCTTCAAAAATTTAATTTTGATGATAGTTCTATTCAGTGTTGAAGCAGAGTTCTGAGAAATTACACGAGTGCTGTCAAAGTTCCTCTAGATAAATAAGTTATTAATGGAAATTGGTTTTCCTCCAAGAACCATTTGCAAATTATTATGTGATAATAAGTGCCTCAGAGAATCCAGTACAACATGATCGAACGAAATATGTGGAGGTGGACAAACACTTTATCAAGAAAAAAATAGAGGAATGAAATATATGTCTACCATTCGTGCGGTTTGAAGAACAGTTAGTCAATATTTTGACCAAGGCTGTTCTAGGAAAGAATTTCAATAGTGCATTGGTCAAGTTGGACATAGAAGATTCTACGACCCAACTTGAGCGGAAGTGTAAGCATGCATAAGTTGAATATAATCCTCTAAATTGATTTACACAGAAATGAAAACAATATTTTCATCATTCAACATAATTGAAAAACTGAAAAGACTATTTTGCAGTACATCGTATGATGCGGTGGTGCATTATGAGAATTGCTCTTAATATTCTCCAATGGTTGTAACTAGAGAACTCGCCTCGAGACTACAGTTTATTATTACACTGTTGGTGATCGGAAAAGTGACACCCACAGTGTAATAATAAAATTAGAATACCAATAAATGTTTGAAAATGGAAATTTGTAAGTTGCCTTTCTGAATAATATCAGTAGATATATTAGCAGATTCAGGTAAAAAATTGAAAACCATTGATTTGTTTCTAATTAAACCTTCAAGAGCTGTAATTTATTTAAAGTAGCCATAGCAATCCAATCTAATTGAACCGGTGACCAGCATGTATTATTAATTTCGGCTGTTGATCCATACCACATATCAGGTTCTATATAACCACAGCTGCTGCCACCAGCACCACTACTAGAAACACCATCATCCACCACATCCCATATTAAAGCCCTAGAATCATCCCCGACGGAACAAATTTGTCGTCCGGTGACCGGAGCCCATGATATAGCATTTACACTTGCCTTATGCTTACATAATTCCATCAGAGGAGCAGTTGGAAACCGAATATCTAAAATCACAACCTTGTTACTATCCATTCCAACAGTAGCTACAAATCTTGGATCACTCTTGTTCCATTCTAGCCTTAGCAGTGGACATTCTTGAATTGGGTTTTCATAGATGATTGTCGATCTTTCTTTATCTCGCAAGTCGAAAACTCTCACCGACCCGTCGCCAGAAGCCGAAGCAAAGACGTTGTAACCACCCCAAGAAATGTCGTACACTTCTTTATCATGAGCAACTAATTGAGAATCTACAGTCTCTTTTTCTATATCCCAAATGGTGCATGTAGTGTCTACACTAGCCGTTGCGACATGTCGTATGTCGAAATCTGCCCAATCAAAAGAAGTTATGGCAGAATTGAACTCACTGCCTTTATTTCCATTAAGCAAACACTTGAGCTCAATCCGGTCATCGTAAATTTGCCATAACCGTAAGTAGTCGCCGGAGGTGGCAACTAAATCGGGATTTGTGGTATCTTCTGAAGGGAAGAACATTAGTGTTGTAGGTGCATATGGATGGTCAAAGATTAGCTGGTTATTGGTGGTGAAATCACACGTGTCAAGATCGAATTGGACGAGTTCTACTTTGTTGCTGTAATCTTCAAGAAAGCTTCCAATGGCAAGACGGTGTCGTTTGTCATGGCGAACAGACCATGCAAGTGTATATATAGGCCATTTACCCATGTGGGTATAAACTCCTACCTTCTTATTATCAGAAGGGCTTTGCATGGCATATAGAGAGAGAGAGAGATAACAAGAAACTGAAATTTATGAACTGAAACAAGATTATTAATGAAGTATGAGTTCCTTGATTATGGGAATAGCGTAGGATTAAGTAAAATATAGATGGGAAATAGGGGTGAGAGAAAGAAGAGAAGGTGAAGCTAATGGTCAACGTGCAGGTTGGCTAGCTTAACATCAAATCTTCTGCACGTTTCAACCTCTTCACTTCACTTTTACTTTCTTTTCTTTGGCTAAAAGTTACCTACCACAGTAAAGAAGATCCGCCACCCGATTCAGAATGGCAGATACGACACCGTTCATTAGCAATGTCAATCTTGACAAACGTTGAGTTGGCTCAAAATGAACTTAAAGAGCTATAGTGGTTCAACGACAGTCTTCAATCCGCTAATGAGTAGAGTGAGACTCTACACAGCCACCCGCGATGGACAGTGACGACGTTGAAGCTTTGGACAAATTCCCAGGACATCTGTGGAAAATTAGGTTGAGGAAGAACCTAAAATTTATTTTTTGCTAATAAAAACCTTGGAAAAACTTAACATATAAAGGCATGGCTTAAATTTAAACAAAAGGTTATATTAAGCTAAATGATTAGAATGTGATTAAAAATGGATCATTCGAATGCTAAAATAGTAAATATATAATGTCATTTTATAACTTAACGAATTCAACTCAGACAAACAAGTTCTTTCTTATCTCTGATCGAATACGCTTTGGGTCTTAACAAACCATTGATAAGACCGAAGAAATATCCTAGAGTGTATGATTTCAGGAAAGAAAACGCTAACATAAAAAAATTCTGTAAACTTGGAAGTCAGTTTCCAGACTCAGATTCACCATTCTTCTACTTACTATGTTTTCGTCTTCTGCTGTAGTACAAGCAGCACGAAACTCCGAAATGAAGATGCATGTTCAGCCATTGCTATTAGGTTCAACTTACAAGTTTTCTCAAGACAGCTTCAGCACGGTGCTCAAATTTGGGTAGGGCCCATTCATGCTGAACTATGTCAAGACTGTCTTTCTCAGCACCCAAGCTCTGGAAATAACGCAATACAGGATTAGTGCAGAAATATTGCAACAGAGTTGCAATACAATCAAGTTACGAATCGTTAGATTGAGTTACAAACTACCTATATATCAATCATGATCAAGTTGAGTCCAAAACCAACATTCGGTAATTATTGTTTTTTCATTTCATAAATAACCTTGACAAGTATATATCAGACACATGCACAGAACTTGTCTAAATCATGGAAAGAAGCAGTCCATCCTGTTCATAAAATTCAGATACTCAGTGTGGCAATAGGGTTAACCAGAACCGAAATCACAATGCATAGTAAGAAACTGCAACATGACGCATGAGAATGAGCACGATGTACAGAGGAATCACCAAATGGAAGCAGTGGATTAAACAAGAATTTCAGAAGTGAAAATCATTATAGTAAAGGCTATGTGATCATCTCATCCGTTGCATTTTGAATTATTACCAAATAGATCTAAAGCAGCAGAATACATGACATTGTTGTTATATTCAGTGGTAACATGAACCAGGATAGACTTTAACATAAGTTCCCATTTCATAAAACACCTACACCAAACTTAGATAAAAGAAAGTACGGACTTACACATAACCTGATTGATACAACTTCTATATTTTTTGACATGCAATGGAAACCTTCTTGGACAAAAAGTAAAAAATAAAAATAAGATTATGGACAATGAAGTTTTAAAAAACGAAAAAATATTCCCACCACAAAGTCATCAAAACAGTTAAATGCTTTATGATGAATCAATATGGTTCATGTTGATGGACAATTTTAGTTTGATACTAATATTATTAAAAATACATATAGAGGGCACGACTTTGATATCTGCTATAGATGGACTTTATTTTCCAACATTATTATATTGGAGTTTTCCTGCATGCTTCTTATAACTAAAACTATGGTATTTGTGATGTCTATATATATATATATATATATATATATATATTTCAGCATTCAACAAACTAATCTTATATAGACCTTTACATATCTTCTACGTAGTATCTTGTGTCCTGGTGATGTCTGCTTCTGATGTCATGTTCATTTATACGATGAAGTTTTTCTTGAATGCATCTTTCATATAACTAAAATCGATTTGATCTTGATGAAAAAAGAGTTACACACACATTTTAGTATTTTAAATGTTAACTTTTCTTAAAAGGACATTTCATATACTGGAAACAGTGCAATCCGTAGCTTATGCTCATGTCATATAGTGTCAGCACTGTAAGCTCATAGAAATAGGGAAATTTACGGTATACACTTCTACGACTGCAAATAAGAACATTTTCGACAGAAATGCAACTGAAATGCTAAGTAATTAAGCTGTCCAGTACTCAATGTAGCCTGCCATAGTTAAGGCTACACTAGGATTAGTTATAAGCAAAATCAGAAAGTACAAAGTTAACAATCAAGGACGGACAGACACATAGTTTGCAGTTTAGGATGCTTGTTTAGTATATGGAAAACAGCTGTCACAACCAATGTGCCTACAATTGTAGTTATTTGATCAAGAACACTATAGAAGCAAACAAAATCATAGCAAGAAAATGGAGAAATGCACAATAATGCATAATTATAACTTAATAATTTAAAAATTTGATGCTCAAAATGCTCAAAGGAGAAGCGAAGCTTGTACCTTTGATGGATCAAAGCCAAACCCACCCATTTGCATCATGCGTTGTGTGTCATCGACAGCTGCAGCAAAAATTTTCATATTTTCATGTTAGAAAATGGGAGTAATTCATAAAGAAGCTTAGTACACAGTTATTTAAACAATAAAACTTTAGTCAATCATTTTGCAAGAAAGAAACTTCATGTAGATTTAAGTTCTAAGTTTACATTATACAACCAAGCATTGCAGTTTATAAAGTGATACTAACCATTTTCTTCACCAAGAATGAGACTAAATAAGCCTCTTAATCCAAACAAATTAAGGAAATACCTGAAGTAGTGAAGCACAATAAGCTAGTATTAGATGAAAAATGCACAAATTATGGAGAAAGGTATGAATTGAACAAAACAATGAAGCTTCTTGTTCATAAAGGCAGACAATTACCATGAGCGACTGCTAACATAACTGACGTCAACAGTGCTTAAATCAATCCCATTTTGCAACATTGATCTGAACCTCTGAGTCAGAGGAAATGGTATCTTGGCTGAAAGAAAGAAAACAAATTAACAAACTCTCAATATTGATAACCATAGGGTTGCTTAACAAAACATAAAGAGTTCAAAAAATTAACACAATTAAAAGAAACACACCTGCAACAAATCCTGAGAAGAAAAAGTTGACCCAGGCAAAAGTAAGAGTCTGGCAAGAACGAAAAGTTTAAGTATCACACATGTCAAACAGCTAATGTCAAGCAGACCAGCCAGAGACAAAACATATCCTAGTTAATTGTAGTACCTGAGGTATAATCATAGAAAGGTTCTTCTTCATCATGTCCATGGCCATATTTGGATCAGAAAACATTTGTGCTTGTGCATTTTGTGCTTGCCCTTTCGGAACAAACAATAACCCATTCTCCTACCAAATTTCAATTCAATCCAAGCATGTTAAAAGACACAAAATTTTATAGATTTTAAGATTAATAAAGCCAAAGACAGTTTAAACTAATGAATTCAAAAACGTAATTTACAAAATTAGAATGAAATTAAATTCCCACCACCCAAATCAAATTGAGCTTGAATCGAGCTAAATATCACATCAATAATTGGAAATAAGTTTTCCAATTTGAATTTCATTCAGAAACACTAACCTCATTACTGAAATAAACCCTTCGAGCACGAAAGGACTTTGGAGGTATAAAATTAGCTCCAGAACGCAAATTTCGAGCCCTGATAATTACTTGACTGACATAAACGAAACAAAAATAGACATAAAATCAGTTAAGCAACAATCTTCACATACACACAGAGAAATTAGGGTTTAATTTAGGATATAGAACTTACCCTTCTTTAACAATCCTAGCATCAGGGACTTGATATGAACGCATGAGCTTGGATACAAAGTAACGGAGGACTCCAATAAGAACCATAACAACTGATAAAGGAATCAAAACCCAATCTCTAATCGCAGTATCTAGCACCAGATCTTCCGCCATAGCTTCGATCCTCTCTCCAACGTTTGTATCTGCACTTTTTAACAGGGCTGTGAGGTTCCGGGTGATAGGTGAATCGGTTAACTGGACCAGAGATTTAACGGTTCATAGGTGATTCGGTTAACTAGAGGTTCAAAATATAAGGGAAAATTACCTAAATGATCATCCATTTAAAATTTTTGCATTAAAAGAGCCTTTTTAAGTTTTTTTATTGCAAAAGGACCCTTTCTAATTTTGTAAGGACTAAAACATTTCTCTCTCTTTAATTTTAATTCTCTTTTACTCTCTTTGCCTCAATTTAAGATTTCTTGTTTTGGTTATCAAACAAGGGGCCATCGGCCACCATTCTTATCTTCATCAAATCTCAAATCATCTTCACCGAACAAGGTTTAGGCCCATCAGCCACTGAAAATAACTTTAGCGTTCTCGTGGCATTGGATTAGAATCAACGCACTGTACTTCATTACAAGCGTTCGATTTACAGCCAATTTTGTTCTTCGATTTCGTTCTTATATTGTTCATGAAGGTTTCGATCAATTTTGTTTTTGATTTTAGTTCTTTATCTTTCCTAATTTATTAAAAAAGTGCTCTTTTAGTCCCTTAAAAGGTGAAAGGGTCCTTTTGCAAAAAAATTCTAATAAAAATAGTCATTTTTGTTATTCTCCCAAAATATAATGAATTTGAATCGAATAAAAAAAAAACAAAATTTTGAACTAGTTCACGACGGTTTGGGTTTTAGGCTGATCGGATCCGGTTTTTATTGTTCATGCCAAATATTTCAGACAAGTCAAATCAGTCATGGCCACTTTTATTTGTAGCTATCTTAAATAAATTTATGAATTATTTAGGATGGAATTCGATAATTGAATTAATCAATGCCAACATACGAATAAAATGTTACTAAAACAAAAGTCAATACTCTTTTAAAAAAATAAAGTCAATAAATTATTATGTCCAAGTTTAATAATTAAGTCGTGGATTATAATCCAGTCAATTACAAAAGCCTACATTATCATACCCATTATTATTTATTACAATTATAATAGTAATTATTATCGTTAGTGTTATTTAGATTTGGAGCGAAGAGTTTAGAGATGAAGGTAATAATGAAGGCATGTGCTCTTCACTTCATGATGTCTTTCACTTGCAAATGATTCACAGACATGTGACCGATTCGTTATTTTCGCTAATTACGTCTTTAAATTAATCTAATCTAATCCTAATGTTTTCTAACTGAACTTTCGCAAAATTAAATTGCGAAAGTCAGCTTGTTTCGCAATTCCCGTTTGCGTATATCTTTCTTTCGCAATTTCATGTTGCGTTACTCATTTTATGTCCACAGTTTGAATTTGTATTTTGTTTTAAATGATGCTAATAATTACTATTTTATCTTTAATACATATTTGATTTAGATGGAGTGACTGTGGTGATGCAAAGAATGAGAGTGTATTAGTTGGGTTAAAGGGAAGAGTAGTTGAAGAAGATTATATCTTCAAACACACTCTTTGCTCAATAATGGAATCCATTATCACAGCTCATTCTTTCTTTGCCTTTCTCATCAAGCAAACAACAACATTATATTAGTATACCTTCTGCTAGAAATGAAGAATCTGCACAACCAAAAATGAAGTTGATGATCTTATTTGTCTTTCTTCTTCATCTCCATCTTCATTTGGGGTTGGCTTCTGACCCAGATCCTGTCCGCGACTACTGCGTACTTAAAACAGATTCAACAGCAGCATCTTCTTGCAAGAACTCATCTGCTACAACAGTAGAAGATTTCGTGTTTTCTGGGATAAAATTGCATATAAAAAAGTTCGACGAAACAGGTCTTTCTTCAATTCCAGTGAATGTGAATGTATTTCCAGGGCTAAACACATTAGGATTGTCGTTTGTTCGTGCTGATTTAGATGTTGGAGGTGTGAATGTGCCTCATTTCCATCCAAGGGCTACTGAAGTTGCTATTGTTTTGGAAGGCAAAGTGTATTCAGGATTTGTTGATACCCAGAACAAAATTTTTGCTAAGGTGCTTGAGAAAGGTGAAGTAATGGTGTTTCCCCGAGGTCTAGTCCATTTTCAGATGAATGTTGGAGATGAAACAGCAACTATATTAGGAAGTTTCGACAGCGAAAACCCGGGATTGCAAAGAATCCCAGCTGCAGTTTTTGGATCAGGAATTAAACAAGAGCTCTTGGAGAAAGCTTTTGGATTCACTGCTAAAGAGATTGCTAAGTTGAGGAATAAACTTTCTCCACATGATCACTAGTTGTTCTTGTACTCAATTTCTTTGTACTATGCATTAATAATAGAATGAAAGGAAGCAGAGACACCATTATCATCCATTCATCAAAGTTATAGTACTAACACAAAACACAAATCATTACCAGTCATCGATAGAAGACTTTAGTTAAAATGATAGAACAGAAGTAAAGCCTAATTAGATTTTAGTAGAAGAAAGCTACAGAATAGCACTTAGCATCTCATTCCAGATATCAGGCACTCCAGGGAGACACCAATGGCTGCAATCAGAAGAAAAGGGTTTTAGATGTTGCCTTTCTTCTTGGGTTATTGCCCTTTTATACACAGAAGGATGCCCATCTCGACGTAGAGCCGATATGTTTGTAATATCTTGTAAATAAACAGGGAAACTCATTTTTCTCAGAACTTGTTTCAATACAAACATTTGTTCAGGAACATGTTGGTGACTGAAAAATGGTAAAGGCTGTCTTTGGTTATAGCATTTCCACCCGTTTTCTCTGCAACGAAAAATTCTGCGATTATGTATCGAAATACATACACATATACATATACATATGCACATACATAGAGCCATTATCTACCTGTTATGCCTTGGAGACATGCTACGAAAAATGACTCTGGTTTTTCGCGGATCAAGATTTAGATCAATCCATTTTGCCCATGTAGTAAGTCCTTTCTGATAAGCAATCATTGGATTCATAGTTTTGATGAGAGTCTGTCTTTCCATGAAGTAGTCCCACCTGAAATTTTGGAGTTCAACTATACAAGACATGTAGAATTGTGAATAATGTACATGTAAATGTTTGGGAACTCTTACGTAGACCGGATTCATAGGACCAAGTCAATAAAAATTAGTTATGGATATGGTCAATAGATGATCTCATGGATCCGGTCTAGGCAAGTAGTTTCCGAATTTCTTACGAGCTCCATTGATCAGAATGAGTCCACCAGTGAGCTGAATCGAAGACAAGAATATCAACATTTCTCCAATATCTTGCATTATCTTCGATCATATCCAAATGCAAAATTCTCTTGTTTCCAGCTCCTTTCTTCAGTTCAACTAGGAGTGGCGCCCATGTAAACTCAATTGTTGTCTCAAAATCCTATATAAATTTTTTAATACACCATTAAAAGCAAAAAGAGAAATACAAACAGATAACTGACTGACTGGCTTTTAAGTTAAAAAGTGTTTTAAAATATGCGTTTAAACAATGTCAAACACCATCTCACTAGCATCATAATTAACTTACCAGAGCATGGAAAGCCATGGAAGGTCCATTGTAGCTAACCATTTTATGTCCTATTGGAATTACTCCTTGCACTAAGCACACAAGAGACTCCCACTGGTTCCTCATGATAGAATCTCCTACTAGCATTATTCTTTTCCTTCTCATTTTCCCAAGAAACTTGAGTGCATCAAACCTACACACCCAGAAAGAAACTTGAATTTTTTTATATAAAAACAGATCCATTAATGAATGAAGAAGGTAATAAGTTAAATTACCTTGGAATAGAACAACCATGGGGCTTCCACCTCCACTTCTCATAGTCAGAATCAGGCCTTCCATTCCTCCGACAAGTAACGGCAGTACTAAGATAAGGGCAAGTGGAATCATAAAGAGGATATGAATGATCATAAACCCATTTTCCTAATGTAAAATCACAGCTACTACTGGAGGAATCATGCCTTGTCTGGACTAAGTCGACATTGCGGTCCTCCCCGTCTTCTTCTAAGCCAAAAAGAGATGACTTGCCATTAAAGAAACAGAAGAAAATAGTGAAGGAAAAGATGAGAAATAATGGCTTAGCCATTGGAGTTGCAGAAGAGAAGAAGCTAAAGTGGAGCTCATAGTTGACAAATTGAACTTAAGAAGCTATAAAAGTCGGGTTCCATTAAGGCATGAATTGCGGAGAAATTGGGTTGGGACCCAAAAGAATTGTTGTTTGTAATGATTGCCATTGCTTCTAGTAATTGTTGTGTCTGAATTCTGCTTTTTTACTTTTACCTTAACTAATATATTTGTTGGCCATTCGTAGAACAAGTATCAAGTATCTCAACTGCAAAAAGTACTAGGTAGAAGAATCCAAGAAAAGGCTTGAGTTAAGCCTTATGGTCTGTTCTTTGATGTCCTAATATACATTCGTCACGCATTATTTACTATAATTTATAATTAGTTGTCACATGCTTCACATATACATCTATCCATAAAGTAATCTATCCATAAAGTAATTTATATATTTTGAAAATAAATAAAGAATTGAAGTAAAACTTTAAGAAAGTAGAAATGGTCAAGAAAGGACTTATATAATCATTGCTTCCAACCAATTGTTTTGATATCTTCAACTTATGTCTCAACCAATTCTCCACCTTCTTCTACAAACTTAATAATTATTTTCTAAAATTAAAATTAATAATTAAATTAAACATAATTAGGAAAATGACATTCTAAATAAACTAATCATATCTCAAGAAAAGCTTGAAATTAAAAAAAAAATTACCCAAAATAAAATTTGTGTTTTTAATTTATGGATTTAATTTTATTGGATGTTTGGAATTCTTGTTTTTAAAAGACTAGTTTTTCATGATATTCCTTTCATATATGTATTTATAATATTTATTAAGTTTTTATATTATTTTTTAATTTTTAATTTAATGTATAGAGTTTAGTATAAATATAAAAATTAATTAAAATTAAGAAGATAATTTAATAAATTAAAATTTTTATGAAAAATGTATTTTTAAAATTCTAGTAAGATCATTTTTTTTAAAATAAATGTAATTCAAAAATTCTAGTAAGTAGTTTTCTATTTAGTTTTTAACTTGAAAATGCAATTTAGAATTTAAAATCTAATAATTAAGTTTTAAAATTAAAAAGATAATTTATTAAATTAATTTTTTTATGAAGAATGTTTTATAGATAGATTATTTATTATTATCTACTCGTGTAATATGTTATTTTATAATAATTGCAAAGTTCATATTCTAACTGTTTATCCTTTATCAACTTTCTTGGCCTTAGTGGATAATTATATACAACTTTAAAAACGACATATTTTTGAGCGTTTAGGCAATATATGTTATATCATATATATTTTAGTATTATTTTATTTTTAATTATATTTAGTTCGATTTAATTCCTTCGTGTTATAGTGTTGGCTCCGATTAACAACCATTTTCACAACCGCTCATTTAATAATTTTTAGATTTTGTCGACTCAAAGAGATTGCCAATAAGATAATTTTTTTTACCACCTAATTAGATAGTAGTATATAATTTTGTAAGTACGGCTAGACATGGCAATGGCCCGAGTTGGTCAGTTCGGCCCGACTGGCCCAATCCGCTAAAAGTTCGGACCAGCCCGCTATTGAATTGGAACTAGTCGAACCGGGATCGGAACCGGTCGGTCGGCAGACCGGTTCAGTTTCAATGTATTTTCAACTATAATTGTTATGAACCGTAAACCGTTGTCGAACTGTTCGAAACGTCTAATTGAACCGCTGATTAACCGTTAATTTTTTAAAAAAATTAAATGAACCGCTAGTTAATCGACCCTGGATCGCCAGCGGATCAACGGCCCGGCGGTTCCGTGACCACCTCTAAGTACGACATCAAATTTAAGAACCATGCAAAAAAAAAAAATAAAGGAAACTAATATTTATAAAATTATTTATTTACAGGACACACAGAATTTACGAAAGAAACTAAAGGCGAGAAAGCAACAAAGAGGGAAGTTGAATCTTGTTTATGTCTGTAGACAAGAAACTAAACAAGTATAAGTCTATAACTTCACCATTATATATTTCATATTTCCTTAATAATCCTTCTTTAATAAATCCAACCCTTTCTAACCCTCTTTGAGACCTTTTATTTTCTAACATTGTATAAGCTTCAACCCTAACCAGCTCAGGAATATCTTTAAACAATTTAACCAAAACCATCTTAATAACAACACTGCCAATGCCTTGTTCACCATAGTCCGGACTTATTGACATTTCAAGCTCTCCCCTAACCTTTTCGGCCCCCGAACCTTGCCAAAATCCGACGTAACCGATTGATCGATGGTCCAAACAGATAGAGTGAAACCAAGAATGGGGTATGGCTACATTTTTCAGAAATGATTCAGCTTCTTCTTTTGTAGTAATTGGTTCCCATCTCACATTTTTCGCTACCCTTTCGTCGCGAACCCATTCGAAGAAATCGTCAATGTCTGTAAGCTTGAAGCGTCGAAGGGTAATTCTTGACCAATCCATAGAGTTCAGTAATGGAGATGGTGATAATAGAATGGATTTATTTAAACTGTTAGTGCTCGCAAATACACGCCGCTAGCCAAAATTATTTTTAATATATTATTAATACTATATCCATTTCATAATTATGAAAAAAATAATAATTTTTAGGAACTAATAATAATGTAATTAGTGTTTCGTTAGGTTTTAGGTTTTAGTCAAAATTTTAAACATATGTAGTTTCAAAAAACGTATGTGTGTTATATTAGACAAAGAGTTGGTATGTGTGTTATATTGGTAATAACTTCAAATAATAATTTATTTTAAATAAATTATAAGTAAATAAATTATAAGTTTGTAATAATTAAGTGATAACTCTTCAATTAATATATTAACATTAAGAAAAGTGTTATGCATCTATCTTATAAATAAAAACCTAAATCTTCTATTTCATTTCAATCCATTACCATGTATCATCTCAAAATATATATATATATATAATTTTTTTTACTTGCAATTTTGATTTTAAACATCTACATTTTAGTTGCATATTAATTTCATCCTTTGTCTATAAGTAATACCATTTGTATTTTTATATTTTCCACCAATTTTACAAGAGATAATTACTTTCAAGTCTTTAAGGTTTTTTATAATTTATAATCTGTTCTTTTTATTTGAAAAACTATTTACAGGTCCTTCACTTTTCAAGTCATTATACTATTTGGTCTTTCAATAATTCACTATGACGGGTCGGATCGAATGCGAGTGAATCGAATGAAATAGGCGATGAATCATAGCAGAATGCAGGTTAAGAGAGGGCTAATTTACAGTCATTATAGAAAGTTAGGACATAATGCCAGATCATGTCCACTTTCTTATCATCCGTCAGACAGAACTCCTTAATTGTAATTGTGATTATAATTTAATTTATATGTATAGTATAGATTTAATTGTAAAGAATTTATTGAATGTAGTATATATACAGTATAGCACTAAATTTTAACTTTAAAAATATAAATGCACAATTGAAAGGAGTATAAAATGAATTCAATCCCTAAAATTAATTGCAAATCAACTAAAAAATACATATGTTTGCATATATTTTATCCGGACTTCCTAATTCGGATAAAAAGTAAGCAAATTTCGTATAAAATATATGCAAAATCCGGATAAAATATATGCGAACTTCGTATATGCTGTCCACATTCAAAAATTTAAACACTTTTTTCGTAATTGATTCATAATATTATTATACCAGACTAGGTTTGAAAAATCAATATGTATACTGTTAATACCATCTCGTGGATTACAGTTGTATATAAACAAAACATCAAATGGAAAAAACTTGTCATCTAAAAAATAAGAGAAATTAGAAATAAAATTGATCTTCAGGTATTCATATTCCCAAAATGGTCCTAATCTGATCTGGAGGATGCCTCCCCAAGGATTTGGGTTCTGAGTAGCCATTCTTTGGGTCCATTATTGCAGTATAAATAAGCTCGTAAGCATCAGCAATGGATCTTGCTAATTGGACACATGCTTCCGAACGTAACTTTGGAACTTGAATCTGCTCAAATTCAGGAAGGGAACTCTCACTTCCTAAAACAAATCCAAAGAAAGTTCTCAGAGACTCCGAAAGCAAGGCTGGAGAAGTTTCCTCAATTTCAGCCAGTGGGGTACCATTGTCAGCTTGATTCCTGAGTGAATTGTGAAAGTGTAACATCTTATTTGACAAGCCACATTTTCTTAGAATTACATCAACTTCTTTAGCCACAAGAGCTTGCATATGGTTTTCTATCATCGACCCGAGTTTCTTAACATATTCAGCAGCAACCTCATGCCTAGATAACGGTTGTTGGATTGCACATAAGCAGTTGATGAGGAATATCTTCGACGGTGTTTCACTACTCTGCATTAATCAATGAAGTTAGTTAGATCGACAACATTTAGAAGAGTTCTTGGAATCTGTAGAATTTTTACATCCATAATCTAGCAAAATAAATCTTCTGCCTAATCCTATTCTCAGAAATGCCAGGTAAATCTGTGAAGTTAAGCTATTGAATTCAAAACCTGACATGTCAAAGCTAATGTGCTTGAATACAAATTTAAAAAGACCCATTAGGTTGCAATAAGTAATAACCAAAAAAGTATAGCACGCATTGACACATTTATCGAAAAAATTCAACTTGTTTACTCAAATACAAGTGTGATTCTCCAGGATTGGCAAAAATGTTCACAATGATGTTAGCAAATCCATAAATTAAACAGATAGAAAAACTGGGAGTCAAGGATAAACCTGAGAGGACATGGTCGAACTGCTGTTTGATAAAAGTGCATCAACTGATGATTTATTAATTTGATTAGGGTCTGAACTCATTCTTCTCCTGGACAAGTGACCAGCACCCTTGGACTTGTGCGCCTCAGCAGCTTGTTCACACATCTACAATAAATTGAAGCAATTATTCATGCCACACAATTCAAGAGAAGGATAACTAATACCATAAAATTAGTCCCACCCCATGAGATCAACCCGGCAGTATACTATGTAGTATCCTTAGATGCCTATGCACTCAATAAAGTTGATATTACTACGACTAGATGCCTATTTCACACAAAATTATTTACATTCCAGATATACCAAGGTTTATATGATTGTATGCAATGCACATCTCTTTATACCTTTTTCTAAATGATCACTATTTTACACATCTCTGATATTAAGAGAAGTGATCATCCAAGAGTCCCTGTTCAGTTATAACTGGATTTTGCAAGTGATCTCTAGATATTCGCCATTAAGAGGATGAGAACGTGAAATCAACTTTTCCATAGATCAATAAGTTGCTCAAAGTAAGAAATGGGATGCTAATAATTTTATCAAAAAAAATTTACATAGAAGTAACGAATCAGGGATCATGTATTTCAAGTTTGAGTAAAAGTGAGTTCTGTCCATGCTTAACATAAATATAAACTAGAGAAGTATTACTTTCATAACAGAAATTAACCTCTTTCACATAAACCTCTTCACGGCAAAGACCAAGTCAAGTATCCCTAAGCTTCACATCATTATGTTTCCAGAAGATGAAGCCAAATTCCAGTCAACCAAACTAATGCAATTTTTTTGATTACTGATAAAAGCAATTACCTGAATGATAGGATCAAGAATAGCAGATATTACTGGATCAAAATCTGGATTTTTCCCTGAAATGGAAACCATCATGCTTTCATGGGTGCCAATTATTTCAAGTAGAACAGAGACTCCTTCCCTCACTGCTTCTGGTGGAGAAAGATCAACAGCAACAAGGGGAGGATAACGTAAAAGCTTCTCCCCTCGACCTTTCAGAATATCAAAGAATGTCTTTTGTGCAGCATCCTTTAGCATCCAAAGTGTACTGCAGAGAGCTGTATCTTTGCCAAGCAAGTCTGACATCTGCATCCGAAAAATCAAGAAGGTGAAAACATTTAACTTAAATGATAAGGTTAAACATCGAAACATAAATTTTAACGCATTAACACTATAATTATTAATCAAGTGCACTGATTGCAATTCTTTTCACTAGAATGGTTACATAGTACAGGATCAGATTCATCTTATATAGAAACAATCATTCAGCAAGACACTGACCTGATGCACTTTATAATAATTGTCAGATTGTCTAGTAGGCACTTGAACTTGATAGGAAAAACAAATTTGGAGTTCAAGCACTTAAATAGAAATCAATTCAATCCATTAATTTCATTCCTCCTAGCTTTGCCAAAATAGAAGACGCAAGAAACTAAGCTGAATAAACTTACAGTATAGCTGTAAAATTCCAGGGTATTACTCAGTTTATATGCAATTAAAAGACTGGGCTGTGACTGCAAAACTTGTTCAACTCTAACTTTGAAAGGCCGGCAAACTCCTTCAAAAATTCTATCCAAAACAAATGACAAGTCAGATTCTGTCTTTCCAGTACCATCCTCTGCACTCTTAGATGATCTAATTGCTGCAGATCCAGCATCTTGCACGGCATCTGGATCAAGTAAAACAAGAACTAGTTCACGTTCAGATGCCAAAGCCTGCATTTGAAGCAATAATTTACTTTTGACATATGAGAAGAAAAATTTATAATTTTGATACACAAAGAACAAAGCTATATCTGAAAACAAGAAACAAAACCTGATGTAGCCATCCAAGCATGTCGCCCACGTAACGTAATGGATCGTGTGCATGAACCTCTATTGGTCTAGGCAAGCCACCAGGACCACCGCGTGTAAGAGCACTTATAAATCTTCTAAACATGGCATTGTGCCTCATGTTTGCTACCTGCATACAAGACATTAGTATTATGACAAGCTATTAGAAAATTACCAAACACATAAGTTTTGGTTATTTATCGTTCAGCTTGAAATAACATGAGAATCACCTCTTCAGCGCAATATTTAAAAAGGACAGGCCTCTCCCTGAGGCAGCGGACAGCTGTTTTGAGAAGGTCACCAACTTCAGGATTATCAGTGTCACCCAAATTCCTGAACTCTGCCTGAACCCACCTAGATATTGAGTAAAAGAATATTTTCCAAGCTACATAAGCAAACAAAATTGCAAAAATATAGACCAACACATCATGATACCAAAAGATACAGAAGCTGCCTAGTGTATAGAACTTATTAGCATTCAGGCTTAGATAAACATTATTTTTTAAAGATAACAAAGATTAAAACAAAATTCATTACTAGAAGTTGCAACATATATAACTGGCTGAGTAAGCATTAGCACACTGCACATCTACATGCAGACTCAGTCAGGCATGAGATAGACACAGTGCCAGATCAAACTTAACAGCACATCAATGTTCAAACATATATCTCTCATATAGAGTGGAAATGCTATAGAAGGGATGATATACGTGATCAGCTAAGACTTGTTCAGAACAGAAACATAGAGAGTAGTCACATGATAACGAAGTTCTATTTACAATACATCAGTCCCCAAATATTCAACTTTGTCACATTTAAATACATAGCCGTTAAAAAAAAAACAAAAAAAAGCAGAAATTGCAAGAGATAGGGGACTTTTACATGATTAACTAAAATTCTTGAATCATAGAGAAGCTTCACCTGCATAGACGCTCATAGGCTCCTTCTTGATACACTGCCATCATATCCATCAGCTCCAAACCAGCACGCTACAAAGTAGTCCAAAAGTAAATCATTTTTATTTCTCACTACAGTTCATTTTGAGATAGAATAAAAGTTAAAGGGGAAAAAAAAGTAACAAGAAAAGAAATCAACGTAATTATATCACATCCAGGCAACAAAATGAGACACAATCTCCAAAATATCCAATATGAGACTAGAAAGCTTACAAAATCCAGGCAACAAAATTTGCATAAGGTTTGTTACACTAAATTCAATGCTAAGATTTACACTATCTCAAAGTAATTATATCACATCAAGTTCAAGTGAAGAACACATATCAAGTAAACAGGTCTATTCTAATAGCTCCAACAGCATTACCATTAAAATCATAAAAGTTTCTAAATCTTAATATGTTATCTATTCTGAAAACTGCATGGCAATGAAACCATAGATCCACAACCTCAAGCATGTAGTTTTCCTTAGGAAAACCAACATATATGTAATGCATCTTGTGTAGTAGTTATAGGAAATATACCTGGTGATGTGTCCTCAGTAGTACTTTGCAATTGGCATGGATTTCTTGAACATGAGAAAGTGCCTTGAAGAAATTTTCATCTAGTTCTTCATCCCTCAAAGCATTTATCTACAAATGAGAAACATAACATAAGTAACGATTTGTAGAAAAACTAAATAATACGATTGAACATATAAAACACAAATCAAATTCAAACTCAAACCTCTTCAGTAGATAGCTGATAATCGCGAAGAAAGCAAGACACTATCTCTTGCCTTTGTGTTGTAACCTCAAGCTCCTGTTTTAGCCTCTCTGTTGTACTAATAATATCTCCAGTGCTAGCACTACAACTGTTCAAAGCCTTCGCAATCCTAACAAAGTATTGAATCAATCAATTGCAAAATTCCGAAATCAAATATAGTCATATCAACAGACTCGAATTTAAAGAATACTTAATACAATTTTGTTATCACTAAACAGAGTAACAGAATATCTAAATCAATGTTCTTTTAAACAAATTGCAGACTAGTAAAGGCAAAATTCTGAAAAAAAAAAAAGGCGCCAGAAAGACCAGACTAGTTAAATAAGAAAACGACCAGCGAGAGAAACGTACTTGTCGCAGCAATCAGCAAGTGTATTAACTTCTTCTTCTACTCGATCCAATGCCTACAAGCAAAATTTTAAGCGAAGAAGGTAAATTTTGAAGATATGTATTAAAATTAAGGAGTAGAAAAGGAAGGAAAAAAAAAAGACCTGCTGAGCGGCATTGGAGGATTGGAGAAACTGGAAATTGATATCAAGAGAGCGTTTTTCAATGGTGGATCTAAGATTCCGACGAGCCTGAGGAGTGTTTTCAGAGTAGAAGGTGGACAGAGTATCGAGAGAGGATAGCAGATCCGGAGTGTCCGTACGACATTCTAAAACTTTCTTTAGCTTCCTCGATAACCCCGGTGCCAATCCCACTGTTCCCATCTTCTGCTTCTTCTTCTTCTGAAGTCCGAAGCAAATTGGACAGAAATGGAGAATGAGAAGTGGGAAAAAAAATGGAAAACGACCTGAAATCAGATTACATTAAATTACATAAAAGTACCTGATGTTTCATAAACATTCAAATTAAGCCCATTAATATCGTGTCGTGTCCATCTAGAATTTGGATCGTTAATAAGCCCATAAAGAGGAGGACCTGTATAAGGAAAAATACAAGAATGGGCCTAATTTGTTATGTTTTAGCCCAGTTATATATTGCTTTACATTTATATATTACTAGTTTTTAAGGTTTTTTTCGCTATTAACGCAATTATAAATTATTAATGTGAACAAATATAGTTTGAAATTCAATAATTAAACAAAGAAATTCATATAATTAATGTAATTAAGTACTTGTTAATGTAATTAAGCTGTAAATACGGAAGCAAACAAATTATGTTGTAATGTCTCATGCTTACGCCACAATGATAAGTTAGAGAGTGGGTAGTGTATAATACTATAATGCGCATGCTTTCCCCAAGTGATTCTTACTAATATTTTCAACCCACAACATCATTTAAATTTTCAATGATTTTTTTATTATTCATTTTTTATATTAAAAATTATTTTTTATTATTATTATTATTATTATTATTATTATATGCTCCACTTGGAACTTCCTAAGAAGAGTTACTTTTGATTATAAAATAATAATTTTATGCTATACAATAAAATATTTATAAAAGAATACTCAACTCACGTCTTAAAAGTGAGAAAAAAATTTTTATTAAAAGAAGAATAATAAAAACAAAATATAAAAATAGATTTGAAATTATTTGTTAAATAAAAAAATAAAATAAATTATTATAAAGGCAGTCCAAAATATGAATATAGAATGAGATTTAGCTAGAGGTGATCATGGGACGGGCTGGGCCGGCCTCGGCCCACCGGGCCACGGTTTAAGGGTGGTGGAACCAGAACCGGCCAGCCGAACCGCCGGTTCGGAGGCGAGCTAGTTAACCAGCGGTTTGGAAGGCGGAACCGGCGGTTAAGTCCAGTTAACCGGCAGTTCAAGGTCGGTTCACGGTTCTCCACGGTTTTGGTTTCAAAATTTCTTGAACCTGAACCGACCCGTCTTCCGACCGGTTCAGATTATGGTTCCGATGGTTATATGGTTTTTCGAAGGGCCGAGCCGGTTCAGCAACGGATCGGTTCAGGCGGACCGGCGGGGCCGAACCGGCCATGGCCATGTCTAGATTTAGCATTTTAATTTATTATATATATATATATATATATATATATATATATATATATATATTGCTTAATTCCTCGTATATTGACGCATCCACATCACCCATCACTATATGTTATCTTCTATCATTTTAGCAATAATAACGTCCAACATGGACTTTTCCTCCTTATTATAATCACTCTATCTTTCATAAAGTAATCATAATCATTAATTAATTATTTCTATGTTTAATGCTATTTTATTTATGAAATGTAAAATGACTAACAAAATCTCGTCTTTATTGATTAACGGTTACCTTTTTAGTTCTGATTAAATCTAATTTCGATTGTTACACAGCTTTAATTATAAAATGTCGATGTTGTTAAAGTGGTTATGTCCTATTTAAAAATATCTACCTAAAAAAAAGACACGCGCGTGACTGCATGAGATTCTACTATGTATCATCTAACACAAAAATTAAACAATTGCCACTAATTACAAAAGTCATTGTCCTTAATCTATTAGCCTACATATCATTCCCACTAATTTCTGCCTTTCTCTTTCAAATGGCAATCTCAATCCCATGTGTAATTTATGTACAAAATGCTATATCTTCAAAAGATACCATCCTATAAAAGTAGTACATTTTTACACCATCCCTAGCCAAGCACTTGTAGCTATTCTTAGCCCCTCCTTTTAATTTTCCGGGGAGGAAAAAGGTTATCACATGAGAATGTCTCCCACATTTTTTAATGGAACTTTAAAATTTGAAACTTTAAAGTATGTAATTGTCTGATTTAACTCCTGAAATATATATAATAACAGTCGATATAATATTATTTTATACAATAGTGACCAATTTAATACTTAAAATATTCAAATAATGGCCAATTTAACATTTGCATGGTATAAGTCATAGAGACACGTTAAGTACTAATTCATAAAATATTCTGAAACAGTTCGGAAATTAATATCAGCACCATCAATTATTCAAAATATTTCAAAAAAAAAAAAGTTTTTTTAACTATATATTGTGTATGTATAAAACACCAATTAGGTTTTGTTAAAAGGCTAACATCTTATAAACTTGGTTTTATCACTTCATAAACACTTATTTCTAATCTTTATTCAAGCAAATCTGCTAGTTAAGACATTTTTAATAACTAAGTATTATAAAAATAATATTTAATATTTTCATGGGTCAAAATAATTAAAATGACTTGAAAAGCAATTGACACATGCAATTCAAAATAATTTGACTTTTATTAAAAAATTTTGTGCCCAAATCACTCGTAAATTTGAATTTATGTCCTAGACGTGGCTATAGGCTGGGCCTGCCTGGCTTGGCCCGTGGAAAAATAGGCCTGGTCCGCTCTCGAACAAGAACTGAAACCGTTCGGTCAGCGGTCCGGTTTAGGTTCAACGAAATTTTGAACTGTAACCGTTATAAACAGTGAACCGTCGTTAACCGGCCCCGAACCATCAGTTAACCGCTCCCAAACTCCCGGTTCAATGGACCGGTTACGGTTTAGCCCACCCATAAACCGTGGTCCGGCGAGCCGCAACCCAAAACTAGCCCGGTCTGTGGCTACCTCTATTATGTCCATTTAAATTATCTTTAACCAGCGATTTTCTTCTCAACTTAACATGAACGAGAATTTAGTGGACCAGTCACCTCTTGGTTTTGCCACTTAAAGAGTTTAGATTGAATTATAGGTTTTGCTAATTAGGTGGAATAAAAAAAAATTGCAAGTAATATAAAAAGAAGAAGGGTCAAAAGACAAATTAAGGTTGTTTTGATAATGGAACAATTATTAGAAAGATGAAAGAAAAAGAAATCAAATCCATTAATTATTACATAAAATGACAATAATAATAATATTTAAAATAATGGGATAGTGGGAAGGGACCCACCACCAAATGATTTGGTGTTATGTTATAAGATCTTATATAGTGTGTAAACGTAATCTGGTTTTCTTTTCGACCACAAAACGCCGTCTTTTTAAACCCCACTACAAACTCCGAGTGCGTGCCACGTGTCGACTTCCTAACTCCCGTTCTGTTCATAATCGTTTCACTAAACGACAACTCATATTTACTTTCCCCTCTATATTATTCAAATGAAAATTTCATTTTAGTACTTGGCTGGAGGAGGAAGACACAATTAGATCCAAACCACATTACATTTTGCTCCTCTGAATCTCTCAGCTTAGGCCTTACTCCAAAATTGAGGATGTAAACTATAGAGAAGTCCCCATATTTTATGAGATTTCTCAATTTAGCTATTATCTCCTTTTTTCTCTTAGGATGAAATTGGTTCAATTGCAGACCTACATGAATGAATGTGGAATAAATTTTTTATTCAAAACCAATTTTTTTGAAAAAATCCAATTTTTATGATTATTTAATATAAAAATTATTCTAATTTCATCAGTGAATTTGATTAAAATTGAACTCGAACCTGATTAAAATTTTTCAAGTTCGATTATATATTGTATAATATTATATAATATTTGAAAATTACTGATATAATCTTCAATTCCTGTCCATATATTAAATATTAATCATATAAATCCTCATTTTTCACCATTTGATCTATAAAATATGTTATCTTTTCTTCAACATGACATAAAATAAAGAGTATGTTTATAAGGAAATTGGGCAGACCCCTCAATTCAATTCACCATTATTGCCTTTCTTTTTCATTTCTTTCCAATCATACAATATATATATATAATAACCATAATGGATCTGTTAGAGGGACGTCAAGTGATTGATATTATACTTCCAGGGCAAGAACTTTTTGGTTTAGAAGGCGAATCAATCAAACTTGATCAAATCCTTAACGAGTAATCCTAATGTGAGCGAATTTGGTCAGGGAGATGTAGAAATAGTACTTCAAGACCCATTACGTGTCTAAGGATTTTTATTCTTTTTGGCATCTGTTATTCTGGCATAAATATTTTTGGTTATTAAAAAGAAACAGTTTGAACATGAGATATGAATTAATCAAGGCAAAACTAATAATCTATTATGTATTTTCAATTGCCAATAAAAAGAAACAAAATACAAACACATAACAAATATTATGAATAATAAACTCATAAAGGGGTACAATCCACACTCAAAATTTATTAACAAGACATATTTGAGAGATAAATACGCAAAATCTATTAACAAAATAGATTTGAGACAAAATATGAAATTTGATCCAAATAATTAAATATTTGAAATTTATTTAGGGAAATACAGAACTAACCAAAGATGAAAGACAATAAAAAATGAAGAGAAAACCACTGCCGATAAAAAAAAAAATCAGCGGTGGTTCAAATTATTAAATATGATAAAAGCTCGAGAGAAAGAGAAGAGAGGAGAAGACGACTAGGGTTTTTTTTTTTTCTACCAATTTAATAATATATACTCATAAAATTGAACCTATAATCTATAACTATGAAAGCTTACATACATGGTTTTGCTATCGTAATTTAAATATACGCAGTGGAAGAGTCGTAAGAGTGAAAGTGGAAGGTTAAAGAGTCGATTCCCAAGTCTCTTTCCTTCTAGCGCAAAAAAATTTATGTCTCTTTTGAATGCGTAAGTGTATGCGAGTTGTAGTCCTCTATTTATAGGATTTCGATTGGCTTCTGAACATGCACGTACAAATGAAGCCCATTTACAAAGATATCATTCATGTTTCTAATCTATAATCACAAGATAGATTGGAACAAAAATCAATTCTGGATTAAGATGTCTTGTAATGGAGCAACTCTTTTGTCTAGCAATGGATCCCTTTTTGCTTTGTCATGACGCCATGGACATAACATCATGGATCTTGCTTTGCCGCCTGTTTTCTTGATTTTTCACAAGATCTTCCATCTCTCCAGCAATTTGATAATCTCAAGATAAAGTAAGAAATTTAGCTTCCAAATTTCTTGAATAATATCCGTCAAGTATAACGCAATTTCGCCGTCGAAACAACAATTTAAACACCATGCTACTGGATTCTAGGGTTAACACGACTTAAACTCTTCGACCATAATGTTTTGATGTGGGAGAAAACTGACACCTTGTTTTGGGGTGAGTTGCATACTTGCTCTGAGTTTAGCTCGATCTAAGGTGAGTTGCATAACTCATATTTGTATTTTATCATCTCTTTCGCTAAAAAGATACATAATTTAAATTGTAATAAAATGTAATTATGATTATATCATATAAATTTATAATCTTAGAAAGAAAATCATGTATGAAAAGATGATGATACTTTATATCCCCTAACCTTTGCCCAATTTATAATTTCACCTCAAAAATTAACATTTTACTGTTTTTTCTACATTACCCAATTTCTATTTATCCATACCTTAACAGACCGAGTAATATTACAGTAATATTTCGCAGTAGAAGTAACTCTTTCTTTTAAACTTGCAGTAAATTAATGTTAGCAGTGGTGCTAACATTTTATAAAATTTTAAGATTTTAAGAAGATTAGTAATTTTTAGCGTTTTGAAAACAACTAAATGTTACTCAAATAGCTGATTTTGCCGTACAGATCCTAAATAAAATTGATAAGATAAATAATAATAATAATAATAATAATGAAAAAAAAGGGTGGGATGAGTTAGTGAATTGATTAAAAGCAAAGAGATTCTGCAATATGTTGGGAAAATGAAGTGGGGGATTGATAGGAAAGGGTAGGATATAGCCCCAAGAAAAGAAGGTGAGAATCCATTAATAATAGATAAAAAGATTTGAAATGAATATAAGAATATAATACATAGTTTTAAAACTACTATTAACCCTTCTTCTTGCTTTCTTTTCTTTTTAATATTACACAACTTGAGAGGTTACAAATAGCATGCACCAAATCTTATGCCCACCCACCACCTCCCTACTATTTCTTCCACATTCTCTCTCTATTATTTTAAGCCCAAAATTACCATTTTCATCGAAAAACTGACTGTAACACTAAAGATTACGAAATTCTTGAATTTGATTTGTACCGGTTTACACTGTTAACACAAATTTATTATAGAAGGAAGAGTTATCATAATTTTATAGCGCACATTATTATTGGGTTATTTAGTGATTTCTATTATTATTATTGAATTTGAGTTTTGATTAATAAAATAGAGGAAGGAAAAAAAAAAAAAAAACCTTCATCTTGCAAGAAAATGTAAGATCCTAGTTCCATATGGACCACACTTATCTTAGTGCTCTGCAACAAATATATTATTTTGAAGGACAAGAATTGGAATCTGATTGATGGGTTCTCTTTTAATCTTATTCAGCTTTAGAAAAAGAAGAAGAAGAACAATACAAGGGAATATTAGTATTTTTTTTAAGACTATGGTTTACTGAATATTGTTAATGATTACATAATACATAGGAAAAGTTGCGCACGACGTGATGTTAGACAATCTTCTCAGTATCTCAAATTGTCTAAGTTCGATCTTTACAACAGTTCCGCTCTCTGCTAATTTAGTAACTTGCATTGAAGAATAAAAAATTGTAATTTATTAATTTATTAAAAGAATAAAACAGTATATTGTAAAGGTAACGGAAAATGTTTGTTTTTTTAACGGAATGATAATATTGTCCTAACTTGATAAAATGTAGGGATGAAATTGTAGAATATGTGAAAATTTAAGGATAAAATTGTAATTTCTTCGATTTTGAGTTAGAAAAGATATAATAGTCAAATCGAATTTGGGTGATACAAATGTTGAAAACAACAGTAAAAATCAAAAAGCATAATGAGGAAAGAATAAGTATAGCTTTACAAAGAAAAGTACACATTTTTATGGATTTAATTTAATTTTTTATTTACCAATATTTTCTTATTTATTTCTTTTATGAAATTGTAATTAATTTATAATATTTGAGATGCAAATTCCCCTTTACTTCGTAAATTAAACGCAATCATTATATATATATAAGTATTGAAATGAATCTTTTGAATGCATGAATATAAAATTGATAATATTATAAATTTTGACTAATATAAGTTTACTTGAGATAAGAATATGCATGGAATAGAAAATCAACATTAATAACCGACATTTTATCGATAGCCACAAATGAAAAAAAAAAAATAAAGAATATTACGATACTTTTATAAAGATTATCGCTAATGAACTGAATAATATATAAATTTCTGCTTAAAATTAATTTAATTTTATGTCACATTTTGAAAATTAAGTCCCTGAATGTTAGTGTTAGTCATTTGTTTTCAAAATTAGATTTTTTTTTTTATTTTGTTCTTTTATTTAATAAATTAATATGGCGACTTATTTAAATTATTTTTTTATAATATGATTCTTTTTCTTTTAGTTTTTATCTCTTTTTAAGTTACAATTTTTAGATCGTATCCACAAGTTTTAAAATCACTTTTTACTGTTTCAGAATAGTCGGTTTTGGAAATGCTGAAAAGAATCGAACCGTCGAGCAATAGTTCTTGGACGGTTATGGAACTGATGATTTACTATTTCAATTTTAGTTTGTTAATGGTTCTTCAAGTAATGGTCTTAAACAGTTTTGAACGGTTATTCGTTCTGTTCTTTGAATTTAAATTTGTTAAATCACTCCAATTATTGGAACTACTTGTTAGAACCTCTGATTAAAGTGACTACATTACAGAAAATTTAGAATTCTAAATTTAGTGGAACTAGAATCAAACCGTTCTCCAATAATTACGGTTCCAATTTTTGGTGATTACGGTTTCAAATTTTGACTCATCATAATTGATTAATATTTAACGGTTTAAATTTTCTCTTAATTTGGTCGTATACATAGAAATACAAAATCATGAATCTATAAAGTAATATAATAGAATAGGGGCAATAGCCCTAATAAGATCCCACTTTGTTGTGAAGTAGTGGAAACCATCTTCTCCTTCTTCCTTTCCCTTCTTCTTCTTCTTCTTCTTCTTTATTTTACTCTTCCACATGCATAAATACGCACTGTGCATGTGCACCATAACCAACAGTTCTCTGTAATTCCACCTCAAATTTGATATTTATTTATATATCAGTGGTATGTCTCATTTCCCAATTCCAACAGTCTAATGCCGGCCACATGAAAATGTTATATGGCCAACTCCATCCCATATATGCCCATAATAAGAAAGGAAGAAAGAGAATATTGCTAATTAAGGGAAAATTATATGCCAGATTAGTTTAAATAATTATAATACTTAGTTAATTGAATTCTTGTTTTCAGTCTTCTTGTTTATTATTATTACTATGATTATTCGTTGAAAACTTTCAGTTTTAGTGTATAATTCGATACAAAAATCTTTATTGTTCTTTACAGTCTTACCCGGTTTTAATTTGGAAGAGTCAGCATCTGTAATTTGGTATTCGGAAATCAAATAATAATTAAATAAAAAGGAAGAAAAAAAAAAAGTTAGAAATGGAATAACTTATGATTACATTAATTAAGCATAAGATTAATTAATTAAAGAAGGTGGGGAGCTCACCATAGAGACTTAATAAGCTTACTTGGCCCACGTCATTTAGCTTTAAGCTAACAGGAGAAGTCTTATAAGTTCTTACATTTCTTACAACTATATATTTATGTGCTCCGTGGTTCCTTTTAGGAAGCCAAGCTAATAGAAATTCCTCTTCTTCTTTCCCCATTTTCTGCCACCTCCATTACCACCACTACTGCCGCAGCCACCACTACCACCCTCAAGAACATATATAGTAGGCAGAGAAATATGTCTGAACCTCATGATGGGGCTGTTCTTGCTTACCCTATACAACCCAATCCCCAACTTCAACTCTCCATTTATCCCATAACTTTAAAGGTCTTTTTCTCAACATTTAGCTAACTAGCATATTATTATTATTTTATTAATCTGCGATATTGATAATATGTTCGGGAAAACTTAACATTCAAAGATAGTCTGATGATTGATATGACATTTTTTACGAGTTCTTGATTAGTCTAATTAATCAAAATTTATATTATAACTTTAATTAACTTAATTATTATTTTTTTCAGTTTGAGGAAGTGGTTTACAAAGTAAAATTGGAGCAGAAAGGAGGGTGCTTGGGTGGAACATGGGGTACAAAAGAAAAGACTATACTAAATGGAATAACTGGTCTGGTTTGCCCAGGTGAGATCCTAGCAATGTTAGGACCATCTGGAAGTGGAAAAACCACCCTTCTCACCGCTCTCGGAGGTCGTCTGAACGGCAAATTATCCGGCAAGATAACCTACAATGGCCAACCATTCTCCGGCACCACCAAAAGACGAACTGGATTCGTTGCTCAGGACGATGTCTTATACCCTCATCTAACTGTAACCGAAACACTATTTTTCACTGCGCTTTTAAGGCTACCGAAAACCTTAACCAACGACGAAAAATTGCAGCATGTGAAGCATGTTATAGCTGAGCTTGGCTTGACAAAGTGCCAGAATAGTATGATAGGAGGACCTTTGTTTAGAGGGATTTCAGGAGGGGAGAAAAAAAGAGTAAGTATAGGTCAAGAAATGATTATAAATCCAAGCTTACTATTACTTGATGAACCCACTTCTGGTTTGGATTCAACCACCGCACAAAGGATTATTACAACCATCAAAATGCTAGCTAGCGGTGGAAGAACGGTGGTTACCACCATACATCAGCCGTCAAGTAGACTTTACCATATGTTTGATAAGGTTGTTTTGTTATCAGAAGGTAGTCCTATTTATTATGGTCCTGCTTCTTCAGCTTTGGATTATTTTTCTTCTCTTGGATTCTCTACTTCTATGACAATCAACCCAGCTGATCTCTTGCTTGATCTTGCCAATGGTAATTTCAAATTCTAATTCTTATATTCATTGCAAGATATTCTATAGTTCCATTTTTTCGATTCTGGGTTCATCACTAACTGTGTTCATAATTTTTGTCCACCATTAACAGCTTTTTCTTAGTACTTTTTCGAAATTTTTTAAGAATATAAAAATGGTTAATATTTATCCCGATCGAGTACATAATAAGATCACTCATCGAGCAACTAATAGCAAATTTTTATCCTTAATCCTCTAATTTTGAATGATTTTTCTTAAGAGTGGGATGTCAAGTGGCCCACTGAAGGTGGTGCGCTGTTAAACTTGCAACTTTCTTTTTTACTTAAAAATGGAGGAAACCAACCCAACCCCACCTTCATCCCACCATGAACCCATCTCCAAGAAAGAATAATAGCAACAGTAACAGTAGCCGTAGCCATAGCCGTAGTAGTTATGGAAATTCGAGTCGTCTATGCACAAATCTGTATGTATATAGATGTATAGTATAATAGTAATTCTGGAGATTCGAGTCGTCGAAAATATAAAAATGTGAGAATTGCAGGGATTGCGCCTGATTCGAAGCATGGAACGGAGCAAGGAGAAAACATGGAGAAAGAATCTAAGTTGGTGAAGGAAGCACTTCTTTCTGGTTATGAGAATAACATTTCTACAAGACTAAAAGCTGAGCTTTGCAGTTTGGAATTAAATTATACAAAAGATGCCTCTACAAGTATGCTTATATTTAATAATTCAACAGTTTTTATGTTGAAAATCAGAATCTTGTGTCTAATTTTTAATATTATATATCAGGAATTGATACTAAGTCAGAGCAATGGTGCACAAGTTGGTGGCATCAATTCAAGGTTCTATTTCAACGAGGATTGAAGGAAAGAAGATACGAATCTTTTAATAGGTTAAGAATTTTTCAAGTGATTAGTGTCGCTGTTCTTGGTGGACTACTTTGGTGGCACACTCCTACTTCTCACATCCAAGATCGAGTAAGAATCTACCATAATTAAATGCTCTTTTAAGTATTAAAATGACTTACCCATAATTTTTTGGAGTTGCAGATTGCATTGCTGTTCTTCTTCTCAGTGTTCTGGGGATTTTACCCACTATACAATGCAGTTTTCACGTTCCCACAAGAAAGAAGAATGCTAATAAAAGAAAGAGCTTCAGGAATGTATCATCTTTCATCCTATTTTCTAGCACGAACATTCGGAGATTTACCATTAGAGCTAGCACTTCCAACAGCTTTTGTGTTCATAATCTATTGGATGGGAGGACTAAAACCCGATCCGATTACTTTCATCCTTTCCTTACTTGTTCTTCTGTACAATGTTCTTGTCTCCCAAAGTCTAGGACTGGCGATCGGAGCTATTTTAATGGACATAAAACAAGCAACAACATTAGCTTCAGTTACAACATTGGTTTTCTTAATAGCAGGAGGTTACTATGTTCAGCAAATCCCTTCTTTTATAGTATGGCTAAAGTACTTAAGCTATAGCTATTACTGTTACAAGCTTCTTCTTGGTGTTCAATACAGTGAAGATGATTATTATGAATGTTCAAAGGGAGTTTTATGCAGAGTTGGAGACTTTCCTGCTGTTAAATCAATGGGTTTGAATCATTTATGGATTGATGTTTGTATTATGGGTCTAATGCTGGTGGGTTATCGATTAATTGCTTATTTAGCACTACATAGAGTGCAATTAAGGTAAAAAGAAGAGATTAGAAAGACATGGAAGCAAATTTCAAGCAAGTTTGAAGAGTTTTCACCTTCTTCAACCGCACGAACAATAATCATTAATTAGTATTAATAATATTAATAATGTTAGATTAATATATATTATCTAATTATCTCACGATGTAAGAATTTTATGATCCATTGACTTCTTGTTTTGCTAACTTAAGTATTATTATAAGTTTTTAATTTAATTTTAGCTTTCGACTCTTTCTGTTTACAAATATAAGGATGTATTGCTTAAAAAAAAAATCTAAAATTCATTAATTTCTAGTTAAATTGGTAATAATACCTTTGCTTTAATTTTTAATTATTAAAGATTATTGGAATACTATTTTTCTTAGGTAATTTTGTTCTTCAGCTTATGCAATTAGAAGATGTCTGAATTTCAATTTGTAGTTATAAAAGGTCTGAACTTCAATTTTCTTTTATCTTTTATCGGTAGTCCTTTTGGCCGTAAATTGTAATTAACCTCCAACATGACTAAACTGGCAATTTTCAACCCAAAATTTAATTTTCATTTTCAAAGTGTCTCTGTTGCAGTGCGGGGCGGTTCAATTTTCCTTGCGAATATTTTTTAAAAATTATTATTTTAATTTTTGTAACATAAAAAATATAAATTTTAATTGAAAATATATAAAAAATAAGCTTATTGCCAACTCAGACTGCATCACCAGCGTCTGACGTTTGTCCTGGCAAACAAAAGGCAGTAGGTGAACGGTTTTGGAGTGGCAAACAACATGAAAGCTAGATTCATTGAAAATAGTGACCGAAAGAAGAAAAACAAACTAGGTCACGATATTGGACCGAGTAGTTGAGTTTCCTTTTTGACTTGTTTCCATCGATTTTCGATGGATGAATGATAATTTGGAAGACATATTTGGAATTCTATAATCTGTAGTTGTGGTTAGTGTCAATAAAACGATTCTAATGAGAGTATTCCAAATATGCCTTCAAAATTGTCAATGTGACCCGGTTCCTTCTACACTATTTTCAACAAATTTATCCTCTTTGCTGGTTGTTATTCCAAGACCGGTTACCTAGTGGTCTTGGTTGGTTGTAGCAGATGTAATGGTGGTAGTGCGGTCTGAGCTGGCGATAAGCTGATTTTTGTATATTGTTAATGAAACATTTATATTTTTATATTAAAATACTTATAACAATAATTTAAAAAAAAAAATAAAATTTTGAAAAAAAAATCCAAACCTGTCTGCACACTGGACCAAGGCAGTTTGAAAATGGAAATTGAGTTTTGAAATAAAAAATTTTAGTTTAATTCTAGCTAAAGATGAAATAATAATTAAAAATTACATTTTGGTACCTATTAAAAGGTTAAAAAATTATAATTTATGGCCAAAATAATTATCGGTAAAAAAAATTTTAAAGTTCTGATTTTTTAAATGAAATAAAATTAAAGTTTAAAACTTTATGGTTACAAATTGAAATTCAAACACATTCTGATTACATAAGCTTTACATTCAAGGCCATGGATGAAAATTACATTATTTTTTATAAAGATGAAAAATATTAATTAATATACATTAAAATCCATAAAAAAAAATATATATTTCAATTACATAGAGAGTAATATAAATTTACACACTTTTAACCAAAAAGTAAAGAGTAAGTTAATTTTGGACATGGAATGGTCAAAAGTGAGACAATTATTAGTGCTAATAGTATCTTTGAAAAGAAATCAAAGAGTGATTAACAAAGATTAATTAATTATACTCAAAAGCTATAATATGATCATAGTAATTAGCAGTCTAATAAAGAAACTATGTCTCTCCTTTTATAGTTTGACTTAGACTCAAACCCAATGTCTCATACTAAATCAAGTCAACTAACCTATAAAATGAAAAGAGAAGAGGTGGGGCAGAAATTACATATTTGTATCCATTGGATTAAAGATTAAGAGAAAATTATAGTAAAAGATGGTCAATCGGTAAACACCTTTTACCGTAGATTCTAAGTTCGATCCACAAAAATCTCTTGTTCTTGAAAAAAAACAAAAGAAGACAAACTTTTATAATATTATCCAATTCATCCATCGAAATCCCATCTCTTAGTTTGGATTGATTAAGTTCTGCATAGTATGTAGTCAATGAAATGATTCATATATAAAAGTTGAGTGGATCCGAAATGAGACCTCTTTTATTTGATTTTTCTTTTCTATTCACCCAATTACGAGTGCTAAATTTAAGCAGATAGAACTATTAAAGATGAAACAATTTTCCCTACCGAATTTTAACAGTGTTGCATTTTCAAAACTCAAGTTTGTTTCCTATCAAATGAAACTAAAACAATTTTCTATCAGTTGATCTACGTGTAAATAGTGTCTTTGCCATATCTTATGAGTAACAAAAAAGTCATACTAGTGTTTCATATACGCGATAAAAATGACCTAAAAATACTACAAGTTGCAAAGACAAAATAAGGAGAGACCCACAAAAGAGTGGGCGTGCAAAAGCTCACTATTTGGAGAGGTAATGGTAATGGTTGGAGAGTGGCAAATGACCTAAATTTCAATTCCTATTGATAGTGCAAAATCCACACAACACAACAATATCATTTTTTAACAAACATGATCATAAAACGACAATCACATTCCAACACAAAACTAGACAATTTAGTATTGCTAATCCTTAATTATTCCTACGTGCCAATCTTTTTAATAATACCAACTTTTTGATTATTTGTATTAATGATTATAAGTAATAATAACAATTTAGTAATATTGCTTATAAGTTAGGAATCTAACTATTTATCGACAACTTCGCAACTTATTTTTAAGCAACTTATAATAATAATTTATGCGACAACTCTACTACCACTACTAGCAAGTAGTAGCTTGTGTGTAGCAAGCGAGATCTTACAAAGCATATGAATGTTATACCTTCATTTAGGTGTGTTTACTTTTGCAATTTGCACACATATTATTTGCACCATTATATTGCTTATAAGTTACGAATCTAACTATTCATCGACAACTTATAATAAGTATATGAGAACTTATTTTTAAGCAACTTATACTTAATAATAATTCATGGGACAACTCTACTACCACTACTAGCAAGTAGTAGCATTGTGGGTGGATTTACTCACCAATCCATAGCCCATAATGATAAGATTAAGATTGTACGCCAACAGCAAAAGTCTATTGCTAATAATTGAGGCGTGATCCTATGCACGTGCTAATCATTTTGCCTGCTCTAAATTGGGATCCTATTCTACAGAAATCTTACCAACTAAGATCCATACATATCAACCATATCAAAATTTTGTCAAAATCTATTGATTTCTCGCATTTCTAGTTTATCATTCTGTCATTTTGTTATTCTGTGTTATTACGTAAAAAATTAACAAGTTATATTTATTTGATCTAAATTTTTTGAAGATTAGAAAAGGGAGAGAGAAAGTCATTATTCTAAATTTGTAGGTTGAGCATGGAAGGTAGACGTGACCACGGTCCGGGCCGGGCCGGTTCCGGACCACATCGAACCGTAACCGGTCCGCCGAACTGGCGGTTTGGGTGTTAAACCGGCGGTTCGAAGACGGTTTGTGGTGGTTGAACCGGCAGACGGTTTGGAGCGGTTAAACCGGCGGATCCTCCGCGATTCACGAGTTTGTACGGGTCTGGTTCGAAATTTTTTTGAATCTGAACCGGCTGGTTCAGATTCTAGGTTGGAAAATTTTGGGCTCGCACGGGTTAGGACCTGTTTAGTCATGGGCCGGCCGAGCCGAACCGGCCCATGGCCATGTCTAGTGGAAGGGACGTTGCAGCTAAAGACACTGAAAATGATGTTAGCTAGCTCATCTTGGGGATTAAAATTTTGACCTGAACACTTTTTTTTTTTCAATAATTTAATAACATTTGTGCTTTTCATCATTTAGATTGAGTAATTCTAAAGCATTTTAAAGTGCTAAACTTGCCAATTAAAAGACTAAACAGTTAGACTTAGGTTAGGCTCCATTGGACCAAGCTGGGAGTTGTAGAACCCTTAGGGCCACAACTCAAACCAATCAGAAGCCCAATATCCATATGATAAAGCCCATCTAGTTTGTTATATGAAGGTAGATGGGCCATTTCTGTAAAATTATAATATAATATTCAGCTTCACCATTTCCTTACAATTTCTTCTTATTATAATCATTAAGGTGTTTTTTCCGTCCCGTTTCGAGGATATAAAAGAACAAGAAAAAAGGGGCGGAAGAACAAGAAGAAGTAAGAATGGAGGGAGAAGAAGGTGGAGGCATAAGGCTGAGCAAGAGGATCAATGATGGTGAAGTTGATTACAGAACTAAATCAGGTACTGCTTGGAGTCATTCCTATCTCAACCAGAAGCCATGGCATCCTCTTTCTTACCCTAACCAGCGTCGTAAATGGATCGCCGAACAGACTCACGCCCAGCGCGAGCGTCGTGCTGAAGAAGTCGCTCGCGAGGTACTTTAACATTCAACCTTTCGTTACGTTTTAGTACATCTTCATCTTTCATTTCAATACAATGCATATGTTTCAATTTAATATTATTCCGTTTGCTTTTTGATCTTGCAGTATGCTCAAGAGCAGGAATTTTTTCGCCAAACAGCTCTTATTTCCAAGAAAGAGAAGGAAAAGGTTTAATTTCCTTCATGTTTAATGTTTTCCTTTTGGTAATTCTATGGATTCTTTCTTCGAATTGGATCGTTAGATTGACTGAAATCATCTTAATTTGACAATGAGGATCATAAATTTAGTTAATTGAAATTAATTGGACCAAGTTTATGGTGCTTTTTTGGGTTTTTTGTTTAATTCAAAGCTGATTTTTTGTACTTCTTTTGCTATGGCAGATAGAGATGATGAAAGCTGTTAGCTTTATGTATGTTCGGCCACCTGGTTATAATGCAGAAAGTGCTAAGTCTGCAGAGCTTGCTGATGAAAGTAAGAGAGAGGAGCAGCAATTGCCAGAGGAATCATCTTCCAAAATGTATTTAAAATATATAAAATCTTTAATCTAGAAATGGAATCAAAAGTATGTAGTGTTAATTGATTTAATTTTTCCATTGTAGCCCGTTAGAGTCAAAGTCTGGTGGAGATCATTTGGGAGAAGAAAAGAAGAAGCCAAGGCCTAAAGATGTTTTTGGCCGTCCTGTACCAACTGAAGAGGAATTTGAAGTCCTAAAAAACGCTCCAAGGTATGTTGGTACGATGTATACGGTTGCTGTTTTACAACAGTGATCGTGGGATTTGATTGAGCTTTTACATTGTTGAGTAACTTTAACATACATGTTATGTAATGAGATTGTAGTTTCTGGGATCTTAGCTTGTGTTATTGATTGCTTTTGCTGCCTATAGTTTGCTATAAGTCAGAACCAAGTAAGGAACTCGTCACAAATTTATCATATGGTTGTGCATGAGCGTGATTCGTATGCCACACCTTTAATTCTTATAGTTTAGTGACGGGAATCCTTAAAGTGGGTGGAAAAGTCATGTTTCAAGATATGATCCTTCTTTCTTTGAACTATTAGATGTGGGATTGCATGAATCTGCTTTGGCTTAGTTAAGGATGGATGGATCTCAGTTATTGTACATGTCAGTTGAATTTGATGGTTCCTCCTATGAGATATAGTGCAGGAACAATGAGTGTTATGAGCATTGCTTATGATGGATTTTTTCATGGTTCAATTGTTTGATGAAGTAGAGGGAGGTGTTGAATAAGCAAGATGCAAGTAGAAGCACAATTAGGTAATTATTCTAGTAACATCATGTTATTGGAATCTTATCTTAACTAATTAGCTAATCGTATCTAACTTGAACTGTGCCTATGGATCTTACCTTTTTTTGGTACCACCGGAATCATGACTGAATGA
Source organism: Croton setiger (assembly GCA_948099555.1). Lineage (NCBI taxonomy): Eukaryota > Viridiplantae > Streptophyta > Magnoliopsida > Malpighiales > Euphorbiaceae > Croton > Croton setiger. The sequence goes on from CANUEY010524782.1 coordinate 83,352, forward strand.
GATTGAGCTAAGTTTGGATTTTTCTCTGGGGAATTAGGTGCACCTTATAACTCTTGTAGGTCTCATGTGTACTTGATAAATTGATTTAGTTCTCGTTCCTAGTTATGAGCTGGACACTTAGGTGCCAAGAGGTTTAGTTAAAATTGAAAAACAGGTGACAAATTTTCTAGTTTTCATCATTAAGCCTTCTAAAGTTCAGTTTTCTTTATGCTTTCTTCTGTTCCACAAAGATGAGGCAAATGAAAATGAAGGGACCTAACTGTGTTAATGCAAAATAACATCTGTTATATTCTTATGTACTCTCTAACCACATTATATGGGGAAGCATAGAAATGACATATCACAAATTGCTTAAGGGGTTACCTTAACAGGCAAAAGCACTTCTCCTAAAGTTCTAAAATCTAAAAGCATTTTTTAACTTGTAACTTATACTTAAGGGAACTACAAAAGTGCACAGATTACATTAAAGTCCTTATTTTTTGTTATGCATTTTAAATATTGATAAATGTCACATTTGCTTACTTGAATAAAAAGATTGAAAGTTTTGCAATTCACTTGTGGTCAAATTTTAATATCAATATTGTAATTAGTGGATATAAGTATAGTGTTCTGCAGTTTTGCTGGAAGATTAGAATGCATTATAAGTGTAGCGATGGTTTAGCAGCTGTAATGGTAGTGATGCAGTGAACTGATGATAGGGATGCTGAGGTAGGGGCTTGTGGCTCTTGTGGAAGAGAAAGTACGGTTGGTATCTAAATAGAGTTGATGGCATCAATGCAGATTTGAATAAATACATGATAAATAGTCTTACTTTTGAGTAAGGGAAATTGATTCCATCTTGATTTTGACATTCTTTAGAATTGCAAGTCAATGATTTTGGGGAAATTCCTGGACTTAACGAGTATATTGAATTGGTCGATGCAATTTCTCTATCCCAGATGACTTGCAACTTTTTCCTACTTTCTGGTGCTTTTCTCTGGTTTCTGCTTTCTACATGTTTTGAATTGTCAAAATGACAACTTTGATTCTCTGAAATATTCTTTGCTGCTGCCCTTCATTGTCTTATTAGGTTAAATGGATAACAAGTACTATTATTCATATCTTTGATAGGCTTTCCGCATAGTAACCTCTCGTACGTATTACTGAATGAAATCTTACAGGCTGGAGACTGGTGTTGCTGGAAGAGCGAAGCCATTTGGAATTGAAGTGCGCAACGTGAGATGCATAAGATGTGGCAATTATGGTCACCAAAGTGGTGATCGTGAATGTCCATTAAAAGATGCTATAATGCCTAATGAAGAAAGTCGATTAAAAAGAGATGATCCTTTGAATGCCATTACGGCTAATGTTGACCCTAGTGAGGTTTGTATTTCTGGTTTTTTATGCAAAAGTTTATAAAAATATATGAAAATGAAGTTTCCAAAGATGCCCATAAATATTGAATATATATATATTTTTTTTGGGCAAACATAAATATTGAATATATAAAAATGAAGTCTACATCATATATCATTTTTGGTCGCATGCATGGAAAACTAAACCACTACCAAATTCTAACAACATTATAAAGGAAAAACTTGTATCTTCCTTTTGTTATTTGGGACCAGTTCCTGAAATTCCATTTCTTGCTAAATGTTCATGTCATTTCTGCTTGCATTCTTTTGGCTCTTTATGAAAATTGAAGAGGTGGTTGTGTCTTGCATTAGTTCATGTCAAAACAATCTCTTTTTGTCAAATCCCATTTGAATAGATTTTACTCATTTTTATTCTTGAACTTGCAGCCATTGAAGTGGGAACTGAAGCAAAAACCGGGAATGAGTCCTCCTCGTGGGGGTTTTGATCCAGATGATCCAAATCAGCAAATTGTTGCTGAAGATATATTCGATGAATATGGAGGTATATGCTTTTTCCTGTAACCTATATTTTGATTTCAGATCTTATTTTGCATGATTTTTGACTTTATGCTCTATCATTGCCTTCCGATTTGTAGGGTTTCTTACCAGTGGTATACCTGAGTTGCTGATCAACTTTCCTCCTACAAAATCCAGGAAGAAGTCAAAAAAACATAAGCACAAGAGGGATTCATCGCCAAGTAGAGGACTTAGAAATCGAGAAGGAAGTTTATCAGCTTCACCTTCTGATAATAGAGAGAGGAGATCAAGGAAGTCAAAAACAAAGAAGCAGCACCATTATGAATCAGATTCATCTGATGATATGAAGTCCGATAGGTATTCTAAGAAGAGCAGGCACAAACGTTCTTATGCATCTGATGATTCAAGTGACGGTGACAGACATTATAGAAGCAAGAAGAGCAAGCAAAAGCATTCTAATTTGTCTGAAGAATCTGATCTTGATGAATACTGTAGAAGTAAGAAAAGCAGGAAGAAGCATCAATCTTCAACTGAAGATTCACCTCCTGATAGGCATCGCAAAAGTGAGAAGAAAAACAAGGAATCTTATAATTCTGTTTCTGATTCTTATTCTCATCAGCGATACAGAAGTAAACATCGTTCTCACCATAAACATCGCCATTAGTTGATTCATTCGTTGACATGTTCGAAAATGGTGTGGGTTTAAAGGAGCCTGTAATGAAATGTTCCCAGGCATCAGGCATCTTAGAATGATCAATATCAATGCTCCATTAACATGGTGGAGAACTAAGATTATGCAGCTTTTTGTAAAATGTATGAAATTCTTCTGTTAAGTTTGCATTGTGTAAATATGACTGACTTTCCAACTAGAAATAGAACAACTTCATCTATCTCAGTATATTACTGTATTTGTGATTGAATTTAATTATTTGAATAATGAATAACTGAGAGTTGAGATAATAACTGTTTATTTATATTTTTTTTTCTAAAATGGTTTATTTATAAAATATTAAATTATTTTTTTTTATAAAATACTGTTTGAATATCTATAAATTACATTAAAAATCAGGTTTGTAAAATGATCATTAAAAATTAATTCTTTTTTTTTTTCAGAAAAAAAAAGTTGAAAGAATTTATTCACCTAATTAATATTTATGTATGGTGATTTACACTGAACAATATATATATATATATATATATTGAAAAAAATTAGAACACAAAGACTAAAAGAAAGGAGAGTCTGAAAAATCAGAAAGTGGGTTTTTGTTTCACTTTCAGGAGAGGAGAGAAGAGAAGAGAAGAGATCTTTTGCCCCTTTCTTTCTCCCTCCATTTCATTCGATCCGTGAAACTTAAATTCAAAACTTTACTATATATATTATCTATTTCATCTTCTTCACTTCACCCACGATTTCTTGATCTAATTCTCCAATTTTCTCCTTCCAGGTAATCCTACTTCTTATTTTAACATTTACTGGGTTTCTCTTAATCATAAATAAATTCTGAATCTTTCTTCATCTGGGTTTCTCTTTTCCTAATTTTGATCTAGTTAGGACACTTGGTTATAAACTTGACATTACTAGTGTCCATTGAGATCTCGTTGCCCCCTTTGTTGCTTATATTCCTTCTGATGATTTTATGATCTCTGTATTCTTATTGACCTTAAATTTTAGGTTCTGCCGTCATTTTGATTGGTTTGTATTTGTGGGTTTTGTTTATTTCTGGGTTTTTGTTATTTTGAGATCTCATTTGCTTATTGTCTGTTTATTTGTGTTTCCGGGGTTCAATTTTATTTGCAGGTATATGAAATTTGATTTATTAGATGGTTATGTGTTTACTTAACTTCATTCTTACTGTTTGATATAAATGCAACATCTGTTGGACTCCTTATGGTTAGAAAGTTGAGGAATTCTTAGCCAGTGTATTTGGTTCTGTTCAATTACTTGTTGGCATTCAAGTTTGGGTTAAGAGGAGGGACATAATTTTGAAGCAATTGGATTGATAGCTTGCAATGAATCAGTTTTCTTATACAACTAATTATTTGGGCAAGCATGGTTTCCCCTAGAATAGCAGATATTTTTTCTGCTGTTACAAGTCATTTACCGGGTTTGAAGCCTTCTACGGTTCCATATATGTCATCTGGATTTTCACCGCCTCCAGCAGACACCATTGATCATGGCTTTGGGTTTGCCAACTCTGGCCGCAAGAATAACTTGAGACTTTCTTCATCTCTTCAAGATTTCTCATCGTATCGCCGACTTGATCTTGAGGAAGGGGATCGTAACATTGGAATTGAGAAAAGGCCTTATTTGTTGCAAAAAGAAAATGCCGGGTCAAGTTTCTCCAAGGAGAAAGCATTGCCTAGTGGAACTCCGTTCTTACGGAGGAAATGGGTGCGGTTTATTATGATTTTTTTGTGCCTGCTACTGCTTTGCTTCTTAACTTATTTGGTTTCAACATATGTTATTTCTTATTGGTCTCGAGGAACTTCAAAGTATTATGTTATTCTTGATTGTGGAAGTACTGGAACTCGAGTTTATGTATATCAGGCATCGATTGATCACAGCAGAGACGTTACTCTCCCCATTGCTCTTAAATCTTTAACAGGGGGTCTTTCTAGAAAGCCAGATGGACGCGCTTATGATCGAATGGAAACTGAGCCTGGGCTTCATACGTTAGTACGTAATACATCTGGCTTAAAGGCTGCTTTAAATCCACTTGTTCAATGGGCTGAGAAGCAAATACCTGAGCATGCACATAAGAGAACCTCTCTTTTCCTTTATGCTACTGCTGGTGTTCGCAGGTTGCCTAGTACTGATTCAAAATGGCTTCTAGATAAGGCATTGTCCATACTAAAAGAATCACCTTTCCAATGCCAGAGAGCATGGGTCAAGGTTATCAGTGGAATGGATGAAGCTTACTATGGATGGATAGCTCTTAACTATCAAACAGGTGTGTTGGGGAAGACTCCGAAGAAATCAACATTTGGTTCACTTGACATGGGTGGATCATCACTACAGGTGACATTTGAGAGCAAGAAACACACACATAATGAGACTGAGTTGAACCTTAGAATTGGAGGTGCTAATCATCACCTCACTGCCTATTCTCTTGCAGGCTATGGGTTAAATGATGCGTTTGACAAATCTGTTGTCCATATTTTAAGGGGGCTTCCTAAAGCAGATTTAGTAAATGGGAACATAGAAATGAAGCATCCCTGCCTGCAATCTGGCTACAAGGAAAAATATATCTGCTCTCAGTGCGCTTCTGATCAACAAAATAGTGTAAGTCCTACAGTTGGAGGAAAAAATTCTGGAAAAGGGGTCAAATCAGGAGTCCCTGTGCAGCTTGTCGGCGCTCCAAACTGGGAAGAATGCAGTGCACTGGCCAAAGTTGCTATTAATTTGTCTGAATGGTCTAATCAAAGTATGGCACTTGATTGTGATGTGCAACCCTGTGCTCTACCTGATGCTTATCCTCGTCCTTTTGGCCGGTTCTATGCTATGTCTGGTTTTTTCGTGGTGTATCGGTTTTTTAACCTGGCTTCAGAAGCTGCACTTGATGATGTTTTGGAGAAGGGTCGAGAATTCTGTGAAAAGACCTGGGAAGTGGCAAAGAACAGTGTTCCTCCACAACCTTTTATTGAACAATACTGCTTTAGGGCACCTTATGTAGTGTTTCTTTTGAGAGAGGGTTTGCACATTACAGATAACCAAATCATTATTGGTTCTGGAAGTATTACTTGGACTCTTGGAGTTGCTCTGTTTGAAGCGGGGAAGACATTTTCACCTAGACTGAGGCTTCCTAGTTATGTAATCCTGCGAACAAAGATAAATCCAATAATTCTTATTGTTATTGTGGCTGCTTCATTGATTTTACTGCTTTGCACGATATCATGTCTCGGCAATTGGATGCCAAGAATTTTTCGACGACCTTATCTTCCACTTTTCAGGCATAACAATACCTCTGCTTCATCAGTACTTAGCATTCCATCTCCATTTCGGTTCCAACGATGGAGTCCTATAAATTCTGGTAAGTTTTATGGTATTTTTCATCTGATTTGCTCCTAATTCTGAAATGTCAGCTAAATGTACTATGTTCCACAATACTTGGTAACTGTTCGTGCATGCATAATTTCTCTTCTTTATCCCTCATTCTAGTTTTTTGGTAGAAGTTTTGTCATAGTTAACATGATTTTTCCATCCTTCCCCAGACACTCTGATCTGTCAATAAACACTCCATCCTTTTAGAGCCACTTTCTCACAATCTTATAACAATGAAATTGAATGCTTCAGTTGATCATGAACCACGTTCATAACCAGGCATGAGGTAGATGTTTTGTTGGACACCACCTTATGAACCAACAAAAACTGAATTTAGAGGTCATTGATTTCATTAGTTTAATAGAACAAATTTCATATTTTTTTTATGTGATTTTGTGGAAGAAGCTTTCTTTGTAATAAGTGGCAACATAAAAATTACGAGAAACAGCTGAAGATATGCTGTATTTGAAAATCTAAAAATATTTGGTGGAGAATTGGTTCTTGCACCATATCATTTAGGGGAAATTTTTTGAATTCAATATAAATAATTTACCAGAACATAGGTGTTGTTTTTTTAAGAAAGAACATAGGTGTTTTGAATTTAAATGCTGGGAAAGTTCATGATTTGTTTTGTCGTGGAATCTGTTATAACTCTTGCATGCCATTTATCAACTCAATTGTAAATTTTAATTGGTTTAATCGCATTGTTGCTGGAATTTATTCTTGTTAATATTGTTTGCTGACACTCTTGAACATTTTGGTTTAGGGGATGGAAGAGCGAAGATGCCGCTGAGTCCGACAATTGCGGGAAGCCATCAAAGCCCATTTGGTTTGGCAAATGGTCTGGAAAGCAGTGGCATTCAGCTTATGGAATCGTCTTTGTACCCGTCAACTAGTAGTGTATCACATAGTTATTCCTCAAATAGTTTAGGTCAGATGATTGAGAGTACTAGCATGGGCTCATTCTGGTCTCCTCACAGAAGTCGTCTTCAAAGCAGGAGATCACAATCTCGAGAAGACCTTAATTCTTCTTTGGCTGAGGCACACATGGTGAAGGTCTAGGGAATAAACATTCTGATATTATGGTATGGTAAATTCCTCCTTTTCCAAAGTTTATACTTCACGAAGAAAAGGTCGATTTCAATATTGTACTGATGGACAGAAAGGCTATAAGTTGGGCCCTGGGGTGGGAGAGGCATGTAGGGATTTTGAAAATCTATACCAATGATTTTATTTTACTCTTACATTATAGAGATTCTTTTGTTGTATACAGAACTTTGGGAAAAAAAAGTGCTGATTTTATTGAAAATATAGTTGTCCTTGCATTAAAATTTTTACACATGATGATGTCTTCAGGAAACTCGCATCGATTTGTCGTGTTCGTAACATGAACTAAGAGGGAGTTCTGAAGTTTAGAATGTGTGCAGAAGGGGCCAAATATATAATCTTTAACTTGCATCATTTTGCAGATTGGTTCTCTGCTAGCTGATAAGGAAATTTACTTTACTGGCATTACTTCATTTAGGTGTCTATTTTTCTGGGTTTCATACGATTGAATACATTGAAATGCATGTTACTGTTAGCTTGAAACTAAAGCATGCATTGTAGATAATCCTAGTGTTACAGATTTAATCCCATTGTCAGGTCACCGATAAGCTGGTTTGGGAGGGCACTTTTAAAACCTGGTTGCTTGGTAAAATATTAAACAGGGTTGCTTGCTTGACATGTTAAAGGTCCCAACTTTTCCCGACCCAAGAAGCATTGGTTCCTACCTCTGTACTACTGGTTTGAAGTCTTGTTCCTTTACAGCGGAGGTACTTCTGCCTGTTACTTAATAAACATGGTAGTTCCAAGTTTCTGCCATTTCTGTTTGGGACAATTATGCCTTCAGATTATGGAAATTTCTTGCTCACTCCAAAAGTAGAAAAGGAATATTAAACTTACAAAACTGGAGTAATTATTAGCTGGTAATTAATAGAAAATATATTCTTTAAATTATACATTTTTTTTTAGCAAATCATTAAGTTATATTAGTAGTTAATTAATTACTTAATTACATGTTTAATCATCTTTAACCTATATACATCAGGGGAAAAAGACTTTCCCAGATTTTGAATAATAAATCCTGTAATTTAACTAATACAGCTTTTGAAGGTCACTTTCCTTGACAAAAAGTCCATGGAATCCATAAGGAACTCTGCGGGGCAATCTCACAGTAGCCACAATTTCAAGCTCCGGCGACTTAGCATCCATTACCAAGAACTTAGACTCTCCATTAATCTCATCATGAACATACGACACCACATATCCATCATCTTCTTCTGCTTCTGGATTTTCTGGTTGTCTTGGCACAAAGAATGGCTCTCCGCCATAGCATTTTTCGCCGAACATTCTAGTAGCCACCGTGTATTCCTGGCAATCTCCATCGGATACATCTAGCTTGACCACTCCTGATATTTTAGGCATTGGATCACCAACTGCTGCATACACATACTTGTTCTTCTTCCCTACGAAAGCCGGATTTATGACGCCAAAATCAAGATTTCTTGATGAAAGAGGGGTTCTTGCTACTATGCCTGTCTTTAAGTCTATCCTTACTTTTTCTACTAAAGCATGAACAAGTTCCATTCTTTCAAGTGTATGTTCTGCTGATAATATGTTTGGTGCTATCAATACGATCGCATCTTCTTCGTCCCATACGTTTATTGCGTGGATAATATTGAATCCTGGCACGTCGAACCATCTCATTTCTGATTCATCTTTTGCATACCGCGGAATGATTCCGATTCTTGGTACTTTAGTTGGGTCCAAACCCACCGGAGATCCTCCTTTGAATATCATATCCATTGGATTCATCCCTATTTGAATGTCGGCAAACACTGCATACTTCTTGCTCAATCCAAAATCATGAAGAAAAGATGGACTAGTCATTGAAAATATTGGCACATCCGCTTGTTTATTTCCATCCTCGTCGAACATGAAGTATGTTAAAAATGGCGGTATTGGAGCATACCGAAATGCAAAAGTTTCACCTGTTTGAAAGTCTAGTTTTGGATGGGCAGTCATGCTAAAAAATAACTTGCCGTCAAAATCACAGCGACCAATAGTTTCAATGTCCCCGTCCGGTGTCAAACGAACAGAGTAAGGTAAGTCAGACTCACCGAGCGCATATAATTGATTACCAATAAAAGCAAGACTAGTGTTTGCTAATCCAATGCCATTTGATGGATTGTATTGACCAGAAACTACTCGAGCGGCTGAAAGCGCACCGCGAGCTGCAGAGGCCGTGAGACCGTTGAATCCGGAGAATACATTTGGAAAAACAGGAGCACCCGCATCACGCTCCTTTAGGTACTTATAAGTCTTAACATAACGACTGCAGAGCGTCGCTTTGCCATTAGAAATTCTAATAGCATGAAGCATACCATCCCCATCAAACAAATGGTAAGGTCCTTTTGGTAGGTATTGAGGATTAGGTCCATTTCGGATGTATGCTCCGTCCAGACATGACGGAAGAGACCCTTGTATCACCTCACATTCCGTAGGAGGAAGTTCATCAACGGGAGCAAAGTTGTCGGAAAGTACGTGGCGTGGATCCACACCTGGCTTGATCGCGGGATCGATGAAGTTGTTGATTATGTCATCAAAAGCACTGAAGATCATTGTAGGTAAAGTAGGCTCTACCCTTTTCTTTGAAGAAGTAGTTTTAATGGTAGAAATTGGGTTACTTAAACTTACATTTCTAGCAGTATCAGAATTTGTCGTCGTTTGAGGTTTTTCCTCCATTCGAACAGCTGAAACATTTAGAAGAGGTAATGGAAATGAAGATGGAGGAATGGTGTGAGAAAGAAAGACCTTTGAAGGTGGAACAGTTGAAAGAAAAGAAGAAGAAAAAGCATCCATTTTTGGTGTGGGTAGAAAGAGTAGAAGGCAACCCATCAATATATTCACAGTGTTTGACGTGACCTGCGTTGTTGAGTATACATAAGGTTTTTTTTTTTTTTTTTAATTAGTGTTAATCAATTAATTATTATTCTAAAATTGTACAAATAATTAATTATCAAATTTTAATTATTGTATTAAAATGCAATAATTATAATAATTTTGCTTGTATATGCTATTGTTGAATGATGTCACTCTGAGCATAAAACATTTCTTTTCTTTTACTTCACTCATAATGGGTTGGAACATAAGTCCTAATCGTGTAGAAAATTTTCTTTTCTTTAATCCACGCATTACCTAAGCAATCGGCGCGCTTTAGCGATCGGCGCTCTTTAGCAATTTATAATTAAATAGCAATTGGCGCGCTTTAGCGATCTATAATTAAATAGTTATAGATTGTTAAAGCGAGCGATCGGCGCGCTTTAGCAATCGCCGATTGAAACATAAGTCTCAATCGGCACGATTTAGTAATTTATAATTAAATAGTTATCGTAAAACAATTAACAATTATTCAAACAATATTCAAACAACTAATTTTATTAAACGAATATATATAGCACTACTTAATGTAAGAGGAGGAGTGCCATTAGAATAGAAGATATTTGGTTTGTTGTTGATGTGAATAGAAATGAATAGTACTACTTTGCCTCCATTAAAATGCACAGAGGGGACCATTTCAGCCTCCTACCATACATCTGTCCTTCAACCCTTTCAGTAAAGCTATATCAATAATACTTGCCTACATCAATAATATAAATAATTTTTTTTATTTGGTAAATATACCATTATCATAAGGATAAAATGATAAATTTACTATCTTATCCACTCTTTGCTTTATTAAAATTAATATCACAACGTGACATGTTTTGTAAAACGAAGAAAATAAATTGATTTGGAATTTTTTTATTTGCAATTGAATAAAAATAATGCAAAATTGTAGCTAGTGCCATACTTCAGTAAATGTTGTATATATTTCATATTTTAGTTAGAAGTAAATATTAATATTAATTAATTTATATATAAATAAATATATTGGGTAATAAATATTAATATTTATGTGTATTATATTAATAAATACAAGTATTAATTAAATCTCTATTAAAAAATAGATTAAACATGACAATATGCTAATATTTTAAAAAAAATAATTCATAATGTTCTTAGATGAATGGTTTTGTTAGGCAAGTTTTAGAAATAGAAATCAAATTGATAGAAACCATTAAAAATAGGGACTAAAAAGGAAAGCAAAATTCAAAACAATCCCAAATTGTGTACAAAAATAGGGATTTAAAAAATGTAAGAAGGAAATCTCAAAATAATCCAAAAATGTGTAAAATACAATATAAAATCAATCAATCATATTTCATTAATTAATAAATTTTGACAATTTGCAAGATATTATTGGTGAGTGAGTGGATATAATTAACCAATCACTGACCAGCCAATTTGGATATGGTTTTTTATTTTTCCCCATGTTTCAAATTTTTCTAACTGTCACTCTCAACTACCAGATATTATAAACATGGATTGATCATTTCATGTAATAAATAAATAAATTGATTAAATAGATTGATGTTGACCTCAAACTTTCTAACCACTAAGTCAAGATATTTGGAAGAAAAGGCTTTTAATTCTTAAATAATTATTATTTCTTCTATTTATTTGTTTAAAATATTGAAATGATATTATAGTTATTGATAAAATTTATTAGGGTGACCATAAAAGTTTCGTTGGAAAACATATCGATTATCGTATTAAAGAATCGTGTGGTTCAATGGTGTTTGAGTAGCTTTTTTAATTGTAAATGGACGTAATTCACGATATTATTAAATTTATTATTTGATAGTCGAGGAAGATTATTATTTTTTTTAATTTTACGGTGAAAAAATAATTAGAAAATAAAAATAAAAAGAAGAAAATATGATGGATCATATAAATTTTAATTATACATGTGATATTTAGGCTTAAGTAGGTATTTAGGAAGGACCCCACAATGCTTCAACCGTACAAAAACTTCTCCATATTCATTTAAACATAATGTTTCTAATTAATTTTGGTTTACAATTAGAATTTGAGATTAATTTCAACTCATTTTACAGTTGATTAAAAGTTTATAATACAAAGTTAATTTTATATAATTTAATGCAAAATAAAAAATTGTGCATAGAAAAATAATTAAAAATATCAAATTTATTAATAGAGAAATATGAAAAAATAAACAACAAATTTATTTATTCCTCATTTTATGTAAAATAATAATAATTATTTATTAAAGAAAAAAAAAAAACTGACCACATGTGGCATATCCACCAGAAAGGAAAAAATGCCAACCATTAATGAATCCCTGTCTAATAATTGAAGGGTACAACAAATTTAGATAAGAATCCCATCAATTAAATTAGATTGGTCCATTTTATTACCTAAAGTTAATCTAATTAAATGTCATTTAAATTAGATTGGTCCATTTTATTACCTAAATTTAATCTAATTATATGTCCTTTGTCTAATAAGGTATTGTATGTTTGGTTGGCCATGAGTTGAAGAAAAAGTTAGGGTTTCATGAAATGTTCGGTGGAAGAAAAGTTGGAGGGGATATGAAATTTAAAGGAAGATAGAATGAAAGTCGGTGTTTTAAACTTATTCTGATCGCCTCAAGAAGCATAATATCAGTCGCAAGGCATAGTAGCTTTGGTCGTCGATTTGAGATTTAGAGGACATTTTTTAATGTTCTTTAATACTTCCAAAGGATGATATATTCTATGTATTAAACCAACTATATTGCTATTTAATCTTTGACATTTTTTTTTTTTAAAACCAAAGACTAATCTTTGATTAATAAACTGAAGATAAACAAGTGTGATCCCAAATTCGAAGACTATAGAAGTGAATTGATGCTCTGGCTATGTTATGAAAACATCTCTATATTATCTAATTATGTCATAGTGTTAGTAGTGTGAAATTTTACGTCGGATATTGATTGAAATTTAATATCATATTATCTAATTATTTAGTCAACTTAAGTTAATCAAAGACTAATCTTTGATTAATAGACCGAAGATAAACAAGTGCGATCCCAAATTCGGAGACAAGAGAAGTGAATTGATGCTCTGGGTACGATATGAAAACATCTCTATATGATCTAATTATGTCATAGTATTAGTAGTGTGAAATTCCACGTCGGATATTGATTGAAATTTAATATCATATTATCTAATTATTTAGTCAAGTTAAGTTTACGCTACCGGAATTGAGTCTAAGTAATTGACAAATAATCGAAAACAAAGAGTTTGATTGGGGTACAAAAAGTATACATTCTAGGGATTCTGTTCTTCCCATGTATGATCAGTACCGCAGGCGATCCGAACATGATCAAGCAGTGATTTCTTAACTTGAATCCCAGCTGCTTCCATTTGATATAATAACTTAATTGCCTCAATAAACAAACCATTTCGGACATAAGACATTAGCATGGCATTCCAATATGCAGCATTTCTCTTGTCATCAATAGCTTCAAACATTCTTTTGGCTTCCCTACACATCCCAGATTTGCCATACATGGCAATCAATCCACACTCTACAAACTCATCTGATTCCAATCCTAGCTTGATTGCCATGGCATGTACTTGTTTCCCAAAATTTCCATTGTCGTTTATCCTTCCACATGCCTTCAATACACTAGAAAAAGTATAACCATTCCTCCTTACCCCATTCCTTCCCATTTCCACAAAGTCCTCAGTCACTTCATGGAAATATCCCACTCTACAATGGTTCACCATCTTAGATGTCCAAATGGCCGTGCTACGATTGTGAAGGCCATTAAACGCAAGATTAGAGCTTTTCAAACACCCAACTTTCCCATAAAAGTCTATCAGAGAAACATTAATGGAAATATTATTTGTACCACCAAATTTCAACAATAACCCGTGTACTTGCTTCCCTAATTTTATATTCAAACTATATGCACATGCCTTGACAATACAAACTGTGAGAACAACCCAAATAGGGAATTCATATTTAAACATTATACTATAAACATTGTGCTGTAATAGCATTTTTGCAAACAAAACAGTAGCCTCTTTGTAATAAGAATAATCAAAATACCCAATAATGATTATAGCCCAAGAAAGGAAATCTTTTTTTCTTTGAGGCATTTTATCAAACATATTGTGGGCTATATCTAATTGCCCACATGTTAAATGCATGAGAAGCAGAAGGCGGATTAGTTGTGGGGTAAGTTCGAAGTTGATGAGACGAGAATGCAATCGGATAGCTTCACTGGAGTCTGATGTAAAGATGCATTCTTTGATAAGGGAAGAATAAATTTCTGGTGTTATGGGTTGCCCCAGGCTATCCATTAATCTAATTATGTCTGAAACTGAACTTGTACTATTCTTTTGAGTGGTGATGGTGAGAGGTTTAATGGGTTGGGATAGAATTGAAGATGGAGATTGATGAGGTTGATTTGGACGTCTAAGAGGAAATTTAAGAGATGGGTTGATGGGATTAATTATATTTTTGGAGCAGATATAGCAGCTTACAGCTACTGATTGTTGTAAATTAGATGAAACAAGATTTACCATTTTCAAATTTTGCTTTAGCTCGTAAAACAGCACTAATAATGGATTTTCGCTGAAATTTTATTATTACAGAACGTAGCGAAAGGATTATATAAAGAACAAAGGTCTGAATCTCATTAGACGGTGACGGCAAGGCCACTCTGCCACTAACAATACCTCGTCCACTAACACTTAGGATTCAATAGCAAATACTTGTTCATTCAAACATGTAGTGCTTGTCAACAGTTTCTAAAACATGCCAAGTGCAACTCATTCCCTTGGGGAAGACAATCAAATCACCTGCACCAATTTCGATACCCTCATCGGACCCATCAGGCAATACCTTAACTCTACCCTGCAGAAGATAGCAAGTCTCTTTTGCCGGATATCTCCATGGGAATTTACTTGGAGGGCAACCCCACCTGTTATTATAATTCAACACATCAAATCAAACTTCCAGGAATGAGAATAGTACAATTCATAGTAAGAGAAAGAGAATTACTTAGGCCAATCTAGAACTCCGAGCTCAGTGAGTTTGGACTCAGGAGGATTCCTGACAATCTTGATTCCAGATTTCTTTATTGTAAAGGCCTCTGCTTTTACAGATATTCCTGCCAATGGAGCCACAAAAATACTGCTGACACAATAGAAAAATAAAAAGATAATCGCCATGTTTTTTGGCCTTCTGCTAAAAAGTATAGCAGAACAAGTAAACTTAAACTTGAATAATTAACTTGTATGACACTATTATTAATCTTCATGAACCTTTTATTTTGTTCCCTTAATGTCAAAATAAGCTGCCCTGAAATCAAACGTTGACACTGTGATAATGACAGATATTGAAAGACTTAGTCGACTCTGGAAAAAATGCATATGACTGAACTCTTAATTTGACTTATATCATGGTTCAAACTCTTCTTTGATGTCAATGGTATCGGGCTGTGATCATGGAAAATAAAGGAGTGGTTGTGAGTTAACGGATTAGTGCATGGAATGAAAGTTCTACTGATTGCTGTGAGTGGGATCGGTCTTGGATCTCCTGTGATTCTTCTCAGCAAGTAGTTGGTCTTGATTCAGTAGTGACATCTGATGTTTTAGCTCCCCTTTTTCACTTGCAAACATTGGAGGAACTTGACATTTCTTTCATTGATATACATGGTCCAATTCCTGGGGTTGGTTTAGCTAATTTAACTAACCTTGTAGGACTTGGAATGAATGAAAATAGCTTCCATGGCACCATTCCATCCCATTTGTTTTCTCTAAGGCATCTGGAACATGTTAACCTGATGTATAATTCAATTGAAGGGAAATTAAGCAGCAGTAACATAGGAGATCTTTCCAACTTGAAGTGGTTACTCTTAGATGAAAACTTATTCTACGGACAGATTCTTTCAGATATTGGAAACTTTACTGGTTTGAAATCATTGATGCTCAGTGGGAATAATTTGTCCGGACCAATTCCACCATTACTGGTACGTTTGACTCAGTTGCAATCTTGGTTTTGTCACATAATTCTTTGAGTGGGGAGATACCCTTTGAGATTGGTAATCTCACAAATCTTCAAGATTTATACTTAGATGACAACAATTTGTCCGGAACCATCCCTCAATCAATTCGAAGGATGGAAAAGTTAGAAGAGTTGCAACTACAGATTAATTTGTTTTCTGGGGAGATCCCAACATGGTTGTTTGATATGAACCTGTTTGGTCTATTTCTCGATCAAAACAGATTAAATTTCAGAAATGTGAGCCATAGGGAACCAAGATGTACTAAGTTTGGTTCAATATCTTTGAGGTCTTGCAATATTTCTGGAAAAATTCCTGATTGGCTTTCCAATCAGACCCCGCTTTCTTACTTGGACTTGAGCGAGAACAACCTTGATGGAAACTTGCCTGAATGGCTAGCTCAGAAGGAGTAATTCCTGATAGTTTAGGATCTTTGATAAAGTTGAAGCCATTGAATCTGTCCAACAATAGACTCCATGGAAGTATACCAATCAGTCTTGGTAATATACAAAGCTTAGAGAGCTTGGATTTGTCACACAACGATATTTCTGGAAAGATTCCTGAAACATTCGCAAAACTTTTAGATCTTTCTTACTTGGACTTGAGCAGCAACAAATTGAAGGGTCATATCCCAAATGGTCCTCAAATGGACAGACTGAATGATCCTAGTTTCTTATGCCAAAAATGCTGGATTGTGCGGTATGCAGATTCAAGTTCCATGTCATAATGACGCCTCCCAAGCAAGAGCCTGTAAAGGAAGAAACAAACCGGGAAACATGGTTTTCATGGAAAATGGCAGCGATCGGATATCCATCAGGGTTTGTGTGTACCATTTTGGTTTTGTATGTCACAGGCTACTTCAACGCCAAACAGCAACCGGGTCAAAGGAGACGCCGCATCAGTGCAATGTTTCTGTTCTTGTTGTTTGTTTGGGAGCTGATGGATCTGTTCTCACTTTGCCAGAGAAAGAAAAGATTCTTTCTCCTATATAAGCCTCGGCATGGAGATGAAGAAACAAGAATGTGATATTTTGCAGAGGGAAAAAGGAAGAAACTTGTGCAGAAGAAACATCAGGTTGTTGACGATGGGTTAAATGGGCAGAATTTAGTTGATAAGGTTGAGTTTCTTGAGTTTAAACTAATGGGGTGTTAGGAGACATTAAAGTGTAAAACAATAACCAGTTATGATTATCATTATATCCACTCAGCCAGAGATTTGATGCAGTATCAGTAAACAGAAATTTATTAATCCATACACTAGAGAGAAAGAGATTAGATTTCATACAACTAGCAAATACATGTTCAGTCGAACTTGTAGTGCTTGTCGACACCTACAGAAACATCCCAAGTGCAACTCATTCCTTTGGGGAAGACAACCAAGTCACCAGCACCAATTTCGACAGCCTCTTCAGATCCATCAGGAAGTACCTTAACTTTACCCTCCAGAAGATAGCACGTCTCTCTGTCTGAATATGTCCATGGGAATTTGCTTGGAGGGCAACCCCACCTGTTCATAATATATCGTGTATCATCAACCCAACACATCAAAATCACCATAGATTTGGCATAAGGAAAGCACATAACAGTTCCAAGAACAAGAACAAGAACAGTAGAACAAATATATCAAACAACAACCACAATCATACTCATCAAAAGCATAATTGCAAGTAGTAACAGAACTTCCTTATATGGCTCAGTGAGATCAAGAAACTCAAATATGACCCTATTGGCATAGAGGTAGAGGCTGTTCTGCCAAAAGATCACTACCTTAGACGTTGGGAATGTTATTGTTCAAGTGATGTTTACAAGTTCTGAAAATTATTATGAATGTTTATGAAATTAACTTCAAAAAGTAAACTTTAATACTCCAAACCAAATTTTCAATTCAACAACAGATCAAACTCCATTCACAAACATATCATCATACTAAAGTTCTCTGAATTCTTCATATATAT
>CANUEY010524819.1:0-16430 GCA_948099555.1 Croton setiger
CCCCCCCCCCCCCCCCCCCCCCCCCCCCCCCCCCCCCCCCCCCCCCCCCCCCCCCCCCCCCCCCCCCCCCCCCCCCCCCCCCCCCCCCCCCCCCCCCCCCCCCCCCCCCCCCCCCCCCCCCCCCCCCCTCCCTCTCCACCATTATCAACATAATTGTATCTTTGACAGCATCTCAATTCTACCATTTATCTTTAATTTGAATACTTTTGTTTCCATGTGAATTTTGTAGAACTTTCAAATAATTATCTTAAATAACATATAAGATACAATTCCAATAATAAATTCGTATTTGATGGACCAAATAACCATAAATATTACTAATATAAACTCTCAATAATGACGTATATTAGTTTTTAAAATGCTCTACCTAAGTCCACTAGAGAGTAATAAGTTAAATGATATGTAATAATGTTGGAGTGGAGAGTGAGCCAAGGGATGGCATTTTGGTGACAAAGAGAAGCTTTTTCTTTTGTCCTAGTAAGGGTCCACTTACACATCACACATATATATTTGAATCACTAATTCATTTGCCACATGAGATTGCACCCATTTTTCCTTTGTGGTTTTAATTAATTTTCAATTACATCACTCCAAAATTTGTTGGATTATTGCATAACACCTATATTACATCTTCATATATGTTTCCAATTATTTCACTATAACATAAATTATTTCAACCATGCTCGTCACTTCAATTTATAAATAATTGTTTTAAAAATTTATAATTTTTCAATTTTTTGCCTCTCATTTTCTTAATTTTGGCTCCGCCGCTACAACGAGTACAAAACAAAGATACCAATTTCACAACTAAAAATACGAAATCGAGGTGACCAAACCTAAACAAAGACAATGAAGGGTTATATTAGGTAAAAATAGAATACAAAATTAAATTAAATTAAAAGTTTGGTTTTGTGAGGTTATTATATTTGTAGTGATATTAGTGGTCATTTAGGTACTGTTGTGATATGGGTTCCATGTTGCTTAGAGATGCAATTGATGATTTTTTCTTTGCATTATTTAAATGGATATGGCTTAGCTCATTCTCCATATAAATCAAGAAATTGTAATTTAAGACAAATATCTTAGTCACTATAGATAAATAATTTCCTCAAAGTTTATTTAAAAAGCATATAAATTACTGTGATAATTAACATAATATTTGTTTTCAATCACTTAAAATACTCGCATGCATTTATTTGAATAATACGTTTAAAACACGTATTTTATGCTTAATTTTAAAAACAAATTAAGGTTGAAATTAGAAAATACTATAAATATTCGTATTTTAGTGTATTTTACTTGTATGTATTTATTTATTATTTTCGAATATGTATTAAGTGGATTTAAATAAAGCATGAACAATACTCTCCCAAATTTCCCCAACTGCTAATTAACAAATTGGTACTCTGTTTTGTTAGGTACTAAAGCACAGAAAACAATAATCAAACTTTAATGATACTAATAAGGCTGCAATGCGGTCCGAATCTGACACATTTGCAATAGTATTTTAGTACTATATATATCTTAATCAAAAATGTTTGAATTATTTTTTTAGGGAGGGAATTCGAACACGAGGCTTTTGTTTTGGCCATACAATTAGTTTAAGTAATTATTTTATAAAAACACCAATTAGTTTGACAAAAATAAAATATAAAATGTGTGTTAATTAGTTTAAAAATCATAAGGGCTTGTGAGATAATTTGAAGAAATTTAAGGAATATTTTCGAAATATTCCCTTACATTAATTGAATTAATAAATGGAAATTCACGTAAAAAACATAAGGGCGCGTGAGATAGTAGATTTTGATAACTATTTTTTAAAATTTAATTAACGTAAATAAAACAGTATAAGTGCTAATGTAAATTACGAAGAATAAATTAAAATTAGCTCCTATTCTAATACATCAGCACATAATATTCCTCGTCGTAGGAGAAAAAAAAGAGAATATTGTATATTTTGATGCATCCTCAGAAGAATATTTTAGTTGCCAAAATTCGGTTTTTATTTTTTTTGTTAAATATATAATTATGTCCTATTTTGCACGATTTTTCTAATATTATCTTAATATTTACAGATGAATTATTAGATGTTTTTTTTTTTTTACTTATTGAACACTTTTCATTTTATTTTTTAATTTATTGGACACTCTTCGGTCATAGATCAATCTGAAATTTTACAAATATTCGTCTCCAATTTCGATATCAAACAAATAAACGACTATAATAAATCGAAACTCTTGACATATGAGTAAGAATATGAGTTCAATTTGGACAGACGGTACGCAATTTGGTCAAAAATCAAAAATAACAAGAACAAAATCTTTCCAAATCGTATTTTTTATTTTTCTGCCAAACTAAGGACTATCTGTCCAAATTGAACCCATATTATGATTTCATATGTCAAGAGCTTCAATTTGACATAATTATTCGTTTGTTTTGATTCTAAAATTGAATATGAGTATTTGAATGAAAATTACTCTTTTGATCTCTATTCAGAGAAGGAAGACCAAAAAATTTTTATTTTGATCCTTAGCTGGCGTGAGTGCAAGCCGTAGAAACCGACCGATTGAGGTGTCTAATAGGTTAGAATAGAAACGAAATGTATCTAATAAATCACTTTACACAATAAAGTATGATTAGATAAAAATGATAAATGTTAAGGGTGTATTATGTATTTCGCTTTTTTTTTTAATAATATATTTTATACATAAAAAACGGAATAATATATTTATAATCCTTCTTCACATTCTTTTATAAAGGTATTATTTTAGTGTAAAAATGGAGGTATAACAATAAATGCATAAAAAAGAAAAAATTCAGAGTTGGAATCTAAAATGGTTGACATTTTTAAATTTTAATCCAATTGGATATAAGAAGGCTGGATTCTTGGATTTGAGCATCTATCCACGCAAGCCCAACCAAAGATTTGTTTCCTACCTTTCTACAAGTAGCTTAAAAATTATGCTTACATGACCTATTAAGGAATCTTCATATTTAGTCATATTCCAATTTTTCTATAAAAACCCAAAATTTTAAATAATACTTTGGAATTCTGATTTAACGTGCAAATAATTTCCGTTCGTATCTCAAAAAATTAAAATTCACATTGATTTATTTTATTTATTTATCCTAATTTTTTCTGAAAATAAATAAATAAATAAAATAAAAAAAAGAAAATGAGTTGATGCAATTTGACATATTGATCATCTTATATTGAAAAGAAATTATAAATATAATAGAGAGTTATTCTCTGTTACGTAACTCATAATGTTATAATTTTTTTATATTAAAAAAGAATTAGAATTGATATACAATTGGGAAGATTCTATAACATTACGTGTATGTTTCATGGTATCTTTTTGGAATAAGATTTGGAGGGGTTAGAATCTTAAATTCTAAGAAGATGCTTCCATTAATTAATCTCAAGATATTGCATTTTCATATCTATAAACAGAATTTATTCAAATGCCAATTCTAGTTTCATACGGGTTTGTGATGGATAGATTCCAATTAATGTTAACCTTTACCATAAGATTGATACACTGTTTTTAAAAAAAAGAAGATTCTATATTCTTGATGGATTAAAGGGTTTGAAGAACAATTTAAAACTTAAATATTTGCTAAAAATTTAGGGAGAAACAATATATGTGGTTGAAATAGTTATCTTTTTTCGTAAATTAAAGAGACAACGCAATAATAGTAATTAAACAATCACAAAATCAATAAACTATAAGAACACCAAATTTATGTGAAAACCCTTTGATGTAAAGAGAAAAACTACACCAAATTTATGTCAAAAATTCTCCGATGTAAAAGGAAAAACTACAGGACTGAGTTCAGCTCAAATCTTCCACTAATAAATCTTAATTGATTAAACAAATAGCTTCCTCTACTTCAACAATAATCGTTAAAGACAATATCTTTGGCTAACACTATAAGGAGAGCAGTGCTAAAAATCGAAACCGGCCACCTTGTTTGATATTACGAAATCAAATATTTTTGTAGAAAAATAATTTCCAACCGATATGAATTGCTCAATAAAAAATTATCCAACGTCTAATTTTAATTATGTATTTTTAAGAGAGATTACGTTTAACTATTGAGTATGAAACAACTATAAATTAAATGTGATGATCGAATGAAATGCAACTCTAAATTTTCTTTTTAAGAAAATGCAATCTAAATTTGGTCCATTTAGTAAGAAAAAATAATAATTAATTATAGACAACATTATTTTGCAATATGTGTGATAAGTCTTTACTTAAGAAAGCAAAGTCCAATTTCCTAGTCCATTGAAATTGGTCACTCCATTTATACTTTTTTGTTAATCTATGACAATATGGCATTGCATTTTGTAACATTTAATAATTTATATGAATCACTTTTCCCAAGAACAAAGGAAAAGTTCACAAAAGAAGCTAAATTATTCATGAAACTTTTTAACCAAAATTTAGAACTTAATTTAACACTCAAAAAGAAATTAGTAGATGAGCAATTATTGAAGATGAGACAAAGAAACAATCAAATTAAAATTAATAGATGGTTTGATCAAATTGCATCCATCTAACAATACAAAAACTAAAATTTGTATCGTTGGGAGTTGTCTAATTGTTGTTCATAGAGTCAGTGGAAGATTCAACATAAAGAAATCTCACACTTTTTGGAATCTCTTTGACTAGAAAGTGATTCAATCTTTTGTCCGTTTTAATTCAATTTTAGTTGGCAAAGGAAGTTAGGGATTTGAGCATTTGCCTTTGAAATTGATATTCATGTCCAATTCAATCCTAAATTTTAATTTGTATGAATAAAATGTATAGATTGTATCTCAAAGTTTGCAACCCTCCATTTTGAAGAAAAAAGAATAGTACTACATCTAAATATTGTTACATGAGGTTCAAATATAAATCTGGACCACCATTAGAGTTAAGGTCTGGCCTAACCGATAGACTTACAAGTTAAAGTCCCATACGAGCCAATCCAGTTCCCATATAGGCCAATCCAGTTAACATCGACGTAGCTCGCGTCTAAATCACCAGAGGAATTCCAAGATTTCAAGGAATTATCCTGACGATAAAGCTGCACATTTTTCCTATAACCACTTATGATTTTCAGAACAACTTTCAAGATCGTGTCAATGATGACTGTGATGCCAACAGATGCACAAGCTGTAGCAAATGTAAGAGTGAATGTACAAAACATGTCAAGAAGAATCGTAAACATCCATTTGCAACTAACATTCAGTTAGCAGAAGATTATACTTAGTTATAATAAAAAAGGAAGTTGTTTGAAAGAAATAATAAAACATGTAAAGGAAAGGAGTGGCCTGATATTTGGAGGAGCTAATTGATATCAAAGTTATATAAACTTTATTGGCGTGCTAAGCTTGGGAGTTTGTGCAATGCGCAATGTTCCTTCTGGCCCAATTCATCTACTAATTCCTGTAGTTGGTCAATTGCTTCAATTTTAATAGTTTATAAAAGTTGTACACCTTCCTTTTACTCAGCAAGCTATAGTTTTGGGCTCTTGTGTTATAATATCTGCCTTTTCTTCTTTTTTGGGCCATTAGCTATATGGGGTTGGGTTGGACTAAGAATGGTTAGGTGGGAATATTTAAAAACTCCATCTTTCTTAAAATAAGTCGCAATTGCAATTTTATTTTTAGATTTTTAATAAAAAATTAATTTTTTTCCTTTTCTACGCTTCATATATATTTTTTTATTTATTAAATTCTATAATTTCAACATAATAAAAATTATCTCCATTCTAAATGGCATGTTCTTTTTATTTATTTCCAATTTAAATGACAAATAATATTCTTTTCTATATTACCCTAATGTAAGTTGTCTAAATAATTTAAACAATTCGCTTTCAAGCCATCAAACAATATTTTTAATAATATTTATTTTGGACTAAAAGAGAATTAGTATTGGAATCTCATTATAAATTCTATTAAACAGAAAATTTAATAAGAATTGGACTATTTAGTAGGAAGTAGAAGCGGTTAATGCCTTACTGGTTAAACATAATAATCCGCCGCCCAGCTTCCTGCGGTTGGCAGATTAGACAGATGGCATTACATTATTCGTTCTGAATTTATTAGTAGGGACCCATTTTGATACTCCAAATCTTTTGATTTTTAATTTCGACACTGACATGATGCATGCATCTTCCTCTTTAATTGTTTAGTGACGCGATCAGGAAAACTCGAATTACAAAGATTGGCAATTGAAAAGGAGGGAGGATATATATATACACATAAGTTAGCAAATACAATTTAAAGCAGCGGGAGAGCTTAGAAGAAGAAGATGATGAAAAGCCATAGCAGAGGCTTGTTGATGATGTTGATGTTGGTGGTCTACTGGCCAGTTTTACATTATATCTACAAATAGCTACCGACCGCTACGCTACCAAAATGGAAACCTCTATAGCTCTCAGACATTGTAACAAAAACTACTTACTTAGCTCGCTAACACATACCGCCATCTCCATAATCATAGACAAACCCGTCCATACACATATGTTACAGCGAAAAGGAAGAAGTCTTTTTGGTAAACTTTGCTAATCTCATCTGTTAGTCATTTGCATACTGTAGGCTTCAGTCTCTTTGCAGCCTGAACAAATCCCACAATCACCTGCAACTCGTCCATTTGCTTCGATTCATCCTCCCAAAAAAAAAAAAAACAAACAAACGGTAGGGGTTTTATTAGACATTTGGCATCCGGAAAATCCATCCACAAGCAAGCTTAAATGAAAAACATCTGAAGCAATACTTAATGTATACCTGAGACATAAAATGCCTTTGAACAACATCTATTAGTTGCTCTTTCGACGGGTTAGGGATAGCATCCACCTAAGATGCATGTATTAATTAAAATATAAGCAATGTGTTTTTTTTCTATAGACATGTGAAAGATGCACAAAAAAAAAAAAATAATAAAGGGGAACTCACAAGATTGAAGTGCCTCCAATATCTCCACAAGGCAGCCATCTCCAATTTGCTAAGGTCAACCTTCTGCGATAGAGATGTGTTCATAATAAACAAAATAAACCAATTAGACATACTAATACATTTTTAATTCTTTCACGGTTCTTAACAGAAGAACAGGAAACAAACGAAATAGTAAGCATGATTTGTTAAAATAATCATAATAATAATACTACTAATAGTTCCGAAAAGGATTACATACCGCAGCAGCGGCCCCACGAGGTGTGGAAACAGAGCTCTTGGACTGGGAGTCACAAGAGAGAGACCTGCTCATAGTCTTGTGAGATGAGCCTGTTGATTTATGCGTCCTGTGCCTTGATCTATGGGACTTTTGGGTGTCATCGGATGCTGCAAAAAAAAAAAAAATCCAGAAGCAGAATTAAAAGGGGTGGTGACCTGGGTCCCAATCAACACAAAGATTTCAAACATACGATATGAGCTTTACCAATAGTGAAAGTAAAAGGTGAAGACAGAACGGATCCTATGCACATATACTACATCACTTTCCACTGAAAAAACACCTGCTTATCTCTTTATAAATTGTATGGCAATCCTTGATTAACAGTACTAATTCTTACTTACACTTTCACATAATGGCCATTGTTTAGCTTTTGTTCAAAGTTTAGTAGGGGGAAGCCGCGAAATATGTGATTAAAGACAAAGTTTGTTATAAACTAATAACATTTTGATGGCTAGTTGTTTTATATGATTAGCATTTGGAATTTGGCATCATCTGTCAATTGACTGCTCAAATTCAAATTCAAATGCACAATCATTTCAAACCATAGCTACCATAATGGTTATAATTTGGCAGAAAACTATTAGCTTAAATTAGCAAAATTTTTAAGTTAAAGATCAGAGATTTACCAACCAATTTCCCATTTTTGATCCAAATTCCTCAAGTAGTCACGAGTGTCAACAGAATTAAGAGACAAGAGGACAATGTTAAAAGGACAAAATTAAATACGATATTCACCTAAATCAGATCCATTCCACTGTGCATTATCAAATTCCAGGTCATCATCTTCTTCATTCCCAGTGGGAGCTTCAATCACACTCAGAGCATTCCTCTGTAGCTTTACCTCTATGCCATTTGTAAGAACCTGCAAGCAAATTTTTTGTTGGAATAAGACAATCCAGGTATAAGAATTTACCACTCAATAAACAAGTGCTAAATTGAATATAGTAGTTCTGAAATGGTTAATCAGAAAGAATGTCAGCTTTTAATTCTATTTAACTTTAAAAAAATAGTTCTTTTTTGTAAAATTCAGTAACCCCGCCTGTTCTAGCTGTTAACAATCAAATTAAAAATTTCAATCAGACATTAAATTAGGGCAAACAAAAAACCATAGAAAAGAAAATCAAAATCAGATGATGAATATAGAGCTTGATCAAAGAGAAAGAAACTTTTTGAAAGGAAATAAGAACAGATAAAGTGGAGCAAAAAGAAAACATAAAACAGTGAATCATTTGTAACAAAAAAAAAAATATATAAATTCGGACAGTTTTTTTTTTAAAAAAAAAAGATAAATTTTTTATGTTAAATAATTGTTCGTTCCAATAAAGCAAAGATGAATAGACAGGAAAGGAACTATATTAAAGTAATCCAATCATACAAATGAAATTGATATCAAATACAAAAGAAAAAGCAATAAAAAAAAACTCAATCCAGTCTGAAAATTACATGAAAATGCCAATTTGGAATTCCCCAATTTAAATATTCCCTCAAAACACCAGATCCATTAGTAAAGATATGCATGCAATGAAAACCCATGAACTAAAACCTTGAATTTTAGCTTGAAATCAGCATAAATCACAGTAATTTAAGCAAAATTGAACTTTTAATTTGAGAAATATAATCAAAAAAACCATTTTTAGGATAAGAATTGAAATAATTATTGGATAAAAACATCCAACTTCTACTAATAGATGAACCCAAAAAAAAATTAAAAATTATTAACCGCTATATCTGCTAAGAGAAACAAAATCCAAACCAAAAATCCAAAGCAAAAACTGCTAAAATTGACCCACATTGCCAAAAACACATTATTTAAACAATCCAAAAACAGAAATTCTGAAAAAAAAAAATTAAGGTTCGAAACTCAAGAAAACAACACTTTCAATCCAAAATTAATCAATCCAAAATAAAGTAAACCCATTTAATTTTTTTAAAAAAACCCCAAAAATGAATCCAAATAATTTACCAGCCAATGCCAGCCGCCTAACCCAACAGCCTTCTTGACCACACCTTGAAGACCCACAAGCACCGACTTTGTCCTATTATTACCAGTCACAACGACCTTAGTGTGACGAGGCAAAACAGAGAGCTCTTCTTCGCTACTGTCACCACAGCTCTGCAAATGCGCGAACCCTCCTCCATTGACGGAACTCTCCACTGCCTCAAGCATAATTAAAATTCTCAACTCAGCGAGTCAATTATAAAAGTTTCAACCAAAATTAGATCATCAAAACTCGAAATTACAATAGAAATGAAGATCATGCATTGCTGAGTAAAGCTATGGAGGTTTTGGAGACCAAAGAGAGAGAAATTGAGCAGAAATTTCGGTTTTTCTGAGAGAGAAAAAACACAGAGTAAAAAAAAAACAGAGAGAGAAAGAGTGTTTTTTATTTTTATGTAATGTAGAAAGAAAAAGAAAAGAGATAGAGAGAGAAAGAAAGGAGGAGAGTGACTGGTTTTGTTTATTGGTTATGCTGCTATGAATCCCGACGAACAATAATGGACCAATGGTTGATTGCCACGTATAGTGAGAGAAGGTTTTCGTTAATCATGCACTTGGAGGGAGGGAGACGTTAAAAATTACTTAGCCTGATTTCGGATTATGGAGTTGTTTATGCAATGCAGTTGACCCTTTGACTTGCGGTCCCAGCGGAAGATAGGATTATTTAAATTACCGAAAAGCCCTTCCGCTTGTTTTTATTAAAACTTTCAAATTCGCTTTATTTCTTATCTTTAATTGTTTTGTTGACTATAATTTATTATTCTTTTCACAAATTTTTATTTTATTTTCACTTTAATTTATTTAATTGATTTTCGTAATTTTTTTAATAGCAAAAAATTAGTTGTTTGATTACTCCCTTCCCCATATAATATTTGTCAATTGGATAACTTTTTTTTTTATTACAAATCAAAATATCAAAATATTTTTAAATGTATAAAATTTGTGTATTTTTATCACAGTTGAAAATTAAATTTATCGATGATCGGTTATATTTCAATTACGTCCTTAAATTTAAAGTAAAAGATTAATTTTTTTTTTTGGCAAAGATATGAAAATTGTATTAAGTAGAGTTACAAACAGTAAGAGTTAACCCATACATAAGCCATGCACGTTGGCCAGCAATATTAAAAGAGAAATTCCTATCTAAACTCTTCCTTGCCAAGCTGTGTGCAAACCCAGTTGAGTCTCTGCGACAGTACATGAAAGAGAACATTGGTAATGCAGATGGACGTTCCAAAGCTGCTGCAACAATGTCCTCGATTACAATCGAATGATTCTCTTCCCCATAAAAGCTTTAATAACCCCCACAGCATCTCCTTCAATGTCCACCATTTGTAAACCTCTGTTTCGTGCTTCTATCATTGCCTTAGCTATTGCCCATGCGTCCAGAATTTGAGGATCAGTAATGGACCTTATCATTTCCACCTTCCAGAAGATCACTCTTCCTTGTTCATCTCTCGCAACTAGAGCTGTACTAGCTCCATTCATGCCTTCATGTATTCTTGATTATATTGAACAGCTTTTGCTATAATCGTTCTGGGATCATCATTCAGCCCTCTAAACACCATGTGGTTCCTTGACTTCCACAATTGCCACATCACATGAACAATCAATTCCAGATTAATTTGTTGCCAAAACTCTTCTAATATCCTCCCATAATCTTGTTGGCTCATCATAAATGAAGAGGCGGGGAAAACCAACAAGATCTTGAGAAGTGCCACACCAGCTTATCATCTGCTTCTGTTATAGGAAGAGGAATTGAAAGGATTTGCATCACATCCGTTTCTTGCTTCCAGCACCTGCTTTTTATATCAATTAAATCAGATATCTTCATAAATCTTAGCTCCTGCCTTGCAGCACTCAAAAGCTCTTCATCTTTACATTGGAATATTTGTTAGCGGATATTGATTTTTATTTATTGGTTTGTATATACATTAGTTTAACAGACTTGTATTGACTTTTATTAATTTATATATATATATATATACATATATATTTTATTGATTGTATTTATAGTTATAGAGCAGATATTGTTAATAATAAAATATTAACATTGGTTGCTCTAAAGTTAATAAAATATGCTATGAAAATAGCACAATCCTATAAAATACAATAATTTTTTTAAATTTATTTAAATTTTCAAAATTTGTCAGTAAACAACAAATAAATACAAATTTGTTATCCTTAACACATAAATCTTGTAAATTTTAAAAAAGTAATATTTAACATTTTATTTATTAATATTATACCAAACGTTTAATTTAATTTTTATAAAATAAAGGGTTTATGGCTTATTAAAAAGCGATTGTCGAGGGCTAAAAATTACGGAGATTATTTTTTAAAAATAAAATTTATACCTTTAAAAGTAGTATAATTACTATATTATCATACATCATAAAAATTAGTCTTTAAGATAGTTGACAGAAACAATCACTAGAGATATTTTTAAAATTATAAAATAATATCACAATGATGTTAATAATTGTGAACTCAAACTAGCTAGACTTATAATTATTCCATAACCATCTTAAATAATAATAATAATAATAATAATAATAATAATAATAATAATAATAATAATAATAATAATAAAAAATGTATTTTTACCTTTCTAAAACTATCAAATTATGATTTACTATTATTTTTTTATGCCCTTATTCAGTTCACATAATTATCAATTAAATAATTTTGAACAATATTTGAAAAACTACATTAATGTATGAGTTGAATCACAATTGAATTAACAGGGGTATTATTGAAAATTAACAATTTAAACGTAACAGTTTTCTCACATGAAATGAAAATAACCGTAAGTTACTATACGACAAAAAAAATGAAAGTATTGATGATGATATAATGCGCGGAGAATATTGTCAAAAATTAGTTTTATTTGACAGTGATAGTGTGAGCGGTTACTCTGTCCATTTTTAATAAATTTTTTAAAATATTATTAAAAATCAATTTCATTTAATATATACGTTACTAAGTTTGTTTTTTTATAAGTGTCCGTTTAGCGAAATTCCAGAAATTAAAAAATAGTAGTAATTGTTAAAATTGAGCAAACGCTTAACTCATTTAAAAGAAAAGGTAAAAATATATATGTATATGAATTCTCTTCAATTCATATTTTTTAGAATACTAATTAATATAATTTGATAGTATGTTTTTTTTTTTTTTTTTTTTTTTACATTTTGAGTTCATTTGGTGATTTGATAAAAAAAAGTAAATTACTGTTTTGACATAATTAGCTATTATTTCTTTATATTTTTTGAAATTAATTATTTTGTTTTTATAGGTTATTTCTATCCAACAACTATATCCTTTATAAATTCAGCCTTTTTCTGTTAAAAATTGAATGATTTCACTATTTTACCATTGAGTTTATTATTTTATTATATTTATAAACTCTTTCTTTGACCAACCTCTCTTCAATGCACTTCACCGGAACCAACGCCCTCTGCTCCGCCATCATCCACCAAATATTCCTTCCGTTTCTGCACTCGCACCTCACCACCGCCTACCCTTCCATATTAAGATTTTGATTTGATTTCTGGGTTATGTTTTATTGGCTTTTTTGTAAATATTGTGTATTTCATGATTGGTCTTCAAGTTTTGATTTCTAGGTTCTAGTTTTTATGCTCAAGGTTTGATCTTTAATTCTGATTGATTGGGAACTTTCTGCTTGATTCGCTATTGTTCCTGAATTTTCTCTTTGCTGAGTGTTCAAAACCCAGTTCAATGAGTTGTTTTCTAGGTTGAATGTCAATGATTTCAGTCAAAGCGGGTATCGGTTCGGCCGTTCTTCGGTTTAATCTTGAAACTGATTTCAACATATATTTTCAAAACTTCACGAACCAATCTATGATCCACTTTCAAGTTCAGAATTTCTAATGCCTTCTTAGCATCAAGGTCTCAAGATTTACAAGAATCTTAAAAACCATTTGCGGCCGCCCACCGATTTTGTTTCCGTCCATGGTTGCATTTGGTGGTTGCGCAAATAAGCCACCGTTGTTGTAATGCAAGATTTGCATTTTCTTTTATTTTTTTAATTTATAAAAATCATAAAATAATAGACCCAATATAAAATTTAGTAATATTTAATGGTGAATTTTTACGCAATGACAATGATAAAATAGAAACATGAGGAGAAATCTATATCGAGGTAGATAATTATAAATTTCCCAAAAGAAAAAGAAATTAACGGAACTTGTATTTTGGAGGGACGCACCGACAGAAGTAGAAGGAGAAGGAACTACGAAAGCTAAGAACAAAGTAACGCCAAAAATCAAACGTAACGGAAGCCCGAAATTCATCTGCGGGGCCCACGTGTATAGAACCTCTGCTTGCCGTCAGTGTTCCGACACCAGAGATGTCTAATTCGAATCTGTGTAAAATATTTTATTTTATTATTTTCTTATTATTAGTAATCGCACTCAAATAAATAAATACTTTTTTTTAGTTTTTGCCGTCTTTTCCAATTCTCCCACCAAAACTTCCCGCCAAAATAAATAAACGTTAACCGTCGATTCTGGTGATCACATGTGGTTGTAGTCTTAGCTTAACCGTTGGATCAAGAAAAACTGTTGATATTTCACGCTCGCAAAGTGGCAATTATAACAATGTTGAAAGAAGAGTGAATCTTTTGAAGGACTTAGCATAAAGCGAAACTAAAATATTAAAAAATTACTAAATTGATTAATTAAAATAATACTACTGGTAGAAAAGAGCTACACTATTCTACAACCCATAGCAGTTACATCACAGCAAGAAATTAATCAGAATAGTTGAGTTTAAATACGATCCTGATTGACAAATTTGTAGTTAATCTAGTGGTTAGGTACATCATTATTTTGTGTAGCTGTGAACATAGTATCAATTCCTGGTGGTACGGGGATAAATTATGAAATGAATGGCGCGAATAATGCAGGTTATCATACAGTATTATTTGTCGAAGCTTTAGCTGATTTTGTTGACTATTGTTGAATGACGTCCTAATTCCAACCAATTGTTCAAGTTTTTTGTTTTTTTTTTTCTAAATATTTGACTATACAAATCTTCCTTTTTTATTTTATTTTATTTTATTTTTCTTGTACTGTAATAAGAAATTCGATAATTTGCCCCCATTTTTCCTCTGGAAAAATATTTATTAATTTTCTTATTCTGACAATTTTTTTAAACAAAAAAATGTGGCAATATTATTACTACTATGAGATAAAGTTATAAGATGAAAAATACAAAAGAGACAACTTCCCATGTAAAAATTACAGTTAATGGTTAATATATGGTGTTGTGTTAGTGAACTGCTGATCACAGATTTAAATTTCTATCAATAAAAAAAGTTATTCTCTATCGTATAATTTATTAATTAAATCTTTCCATTAAAAAAAATAAATTATACAACCGATCCGTCCTATTTGACCGGGGTTCAACCAATTTTATTTTTCTTTTTCTTTTTTAAAAATTCTTTGTTTTTGTTGTTTCTTTTCAAAACTTATAAATAATTATAACATATCTATTGTGTCTCTATTTTTAATATTGTGTTGGTCAGTAGGTTGGATAAGGGGAATTTTATAATTTTTGAGATTACCATATAATAATAATAATTTATTAGTCTTTCTATGTATCTATTAGTATGTCTGCCACATTAGTTATGAACGACTAGAATGTATGAATTTCAAATATATAATAGTTAATTTTTTTATACAGTTGGGTACTATTTTGATACAATTTTTAAAATTAGTATATTATTAGTAAAAATACGAAATACAGTTTTGCTTTTTATATTCAATTATGAATTTGAAGCTGGCATTACGAGACTCGTTACATGGCTTAAATATCTAATAGTGATTACATAGTGCCACAAAAGAATACTAAACAATCAAATAGTAGAGTTAAATTGTGACCAATTGAAACAAATTGAAGATATTTCAAAATCACATAATATTTTTAATTTACACTTCAAAATTATACTCAACTTTTTAATAAGTGAAATATCTATTTTTCTAAAAAAATATTAAAAGTTAATTTTGTAAGGTTCAATGAAAATAGTTATAAAGTAGATTTCAGTTTTTTAACGAGTCTTTTATAAAATATTAACCATTAATTTTTAGTATTTATATTAATGTTTAAAGCATAATAATAGTGATATCTTATACTCAATCCACTTCATTTTTGTGAATTGAATTGAAAAAAAAAAAAAACCAAAACTACCATTGGAGATGTGTTTTTATTCTTAAAAAATGAAATTATTTTATTTTATTTATTAATGTATTAATTTCATTCCCATAACATAAAGTGCCACATCCAAATGAAACTTTGAAACAGAATTAAAAAAAAAAATCATATGCATCCAAAAAATAAAAAAAAAAAATTAAATTATAATATGTGAATTAATAATATTTTTTTAACATAGATATGAATAATAATTTGAATTGGTAAAAACTGCATGATAATTAATTATTGTACTAGTAAGATACTACAAATATAACAACTTGCTTGCGTTAGTTTTGACCCACACCAAAAAATCTCAATCTGAGATTACATTATGTACTAGACTAGCATCATCATCTTTTGTTTTATTTTTTTTAAAACAAAAAATAAATTATAATTACGTACACTATTTAACTTTTGTATCAAATCCAATACCTTAACTTTAATCAATTAAATAGCATATTTTATTTTGAAAGATGGAGTTCTCTTTGAATGAGGAAACTTCTTTTGCTAAGGATTCTCCCCCGCCGTTTCAGGATGATCGGAACAGTAAGAAAGTGAAATTGAGGAATGATAATCCAAATGGGCAAGCCTCTTTTTCCTTCTGAGATTGTGTTGTTAGGGATTTTGCGCCTAAGATGATGAAGTAGGATGGCTTGGGGGAAAAGGAAGGTGACAAATCTAAGACTATTCTAGATTCTGATTTAGATGTGCTTGAGCATGTGGTTGTTAGGAAGGAAGGTTATATTCCTTTCGAACCCATATTTACCTAATGGATACAATATGCTCACGGTAAAACTTCATATGGATTCGATGTGCTTTCTATCTTCAACGAGATCGAAAAGGCTATTTATATGAAAGAATATTTCCCATTATTTATGGTCCATGTAACTTGGGTTTAATTATAAAAGATTAAGTCCTATATAAGATATGATTTTAATATATAAAAGTCGAAACTGTGATGGATAGTTTCGGTTAGAGATATTAAAATGAGT
>CANUEY010524887.1:0-19700 GCA_948099555.1 Croton setiger
CCCCCCCCCCCCCCCCCCCCCCCCCCCCCCCCCCCCCCCCCCCCCCCCCCCCCCCCCCCCCCCCCCCCCCCCCCCCCCCCCCCCCCCCCCCCCCCCCCCCCCCCCACAAATCGAGCATCAACAATATGCAAAATATAGAAAGAAGATAAGAAGAAAGAAAGGAAAAAAAAATATAACTAGGAGGTGAAAAGTGGATAGGAGAGAAACAAATATGTGAGTTGGGTTTGGAAATAGTGTTTACTGAGTGAGAAAAAGGAAAAAGAAATAGAAATAATACCATAATGAGAGAAAGAAAAGGGAAGGTAGAAACCAGAAGGGAAACAATAATGAACAAAAAAATAGATAGGGAACCATCGTGCATGGCGGTCCCTTAGCCGTCGGGAAAGGTCTTGCTGGAACTCAGGAGGCCGCCGGCGTCAAAAGGAGGCCGGAAAAGGGTGAACTGCTGCTTGGAAAGCCGGGGTTAACAGTAACCCACGCAACTGGGACGAAGGTTGAAGATGACTCAAAACGATAGCTCAGGCTGCGTTTTGAGAAAAATTTTCCCCTAGTATCCAAATTTGGTAAAATTGAAAATTGGTCCTTAAATTTTATAATAATTTAGTCCTTCTAGAGAACTTTAATTGTTTTTAATTGAGTCCCCTCGAATTTTAGTTCTAGCAAATTATATTTTGGTACCTGAAGTTCTAAAACGCTTGCAATTAAGCCTTGCAAAACTTTTAATTTCTTTCAATTAGGTCCATCTGCCTAAATTGATTTTTGAATATTGCAATTCAACCTTGAACTTACTGTCAAACTTTAAAACTTATTCAATTGAATCTTTTTTAGTTTAATTCTGAATTTATTTTTATAAGTTGGACTAATTTGCTAACTAATTGAGTTAAATTGTTTTAGATATTGTTAAATATAATTATTATATGATAAATTGAACTTAAAGATAAATGACATTGATAATTATTTTTAATATAATAAACATATGTTACAAGTTAAAATTTAAATAAAATAGAAATATTTTATAAATATGATTAATATGGTAAAAGATAATAAATATTAAATCATGCACTTTATTATATATGAATTACAATTGAAGGAAAATTAAATATTTGTACATTAAATTATATAAGAACATCTAATATAGGAGGGGAACGGGGAAAGCAACCTGAGAACCGGACTTGAGTTTCGTTTGAGAGGTAAGTATAAGTTTTAAATATATTAATTGAAATGAATTTTCTTGTGATATAATTGATTATATATTGATTTATTTGTTTAGATCGGTACTAAAGCCCAATCAATTGATTTTATTGCTATTGATTATATATTGATTTGTTTGTTTGGATCGGTATTGAAGCCCGATCATTTGATATTTATTGACATTGATTATATATTTTTTTATTTGTTTGGATCGGTATTGAAGCCCGATCATTTGATATTTATTGACATTGAATATATATTGATTTATTTGTTTGGATCAGTACTGAAATCCTATCATTTGAGTATATTGAATTTGATATGAAAATACATACGATTTTATAAGTGTCATGTAAATGCATTCTTACAGGACTTAATAAAGGAGTTGTGACCATCTTGACCGGTATTTGCAAAGTTTCACAATCGGGACCCAAGTGTCATTATATGATTTTATAAATGGGACCTACTAGTCATTATATGAATTACAAATGGACCTTCGGTTGGTATAGGATCTTGCTACTAGCCATTCATACGGGCCTTGGGTCATAATTGATTTTGCTACTGCCTAGCCACTTGTCATTCGATATATGAAATTTCGACCGATGAATTGTTGGTCAATCTTATGATCATACGGGCCTTTGGTCATACTTACATTTAATACCAGCTAGCCATACGGACCTTGGGTCATAATTTTTTTTTTTTTTTGCTATTGGTTAGCCATTTTTCATATGATATATGAAATCTCGGGACAGTACTCGGCTTAATGGGTTGCAATGCAAATTAAATGGAATCATATGACATAAATATATGCATAATGATATGTTTCAATTTTTATTATGAAATTGTGACTTATTATTGCTTTTAATTTGTTTTAGTTTATCTTTACTGAGTATGCGGCTCATTAAATTGTAATTTCATGTTTTCAGGTTCTTGATTTGCAACTAACGTCGTCAGTTTCACGATCTTTTTGCATTGGTCGATCAGGTGAAGCGTAGGGCCTCTCTCCCTCATTTTGCATCACATATATAATTTTGTTATATAGGTTTACAAGGAATGTGATATAACTTGTGAATTATTGTAATGTTATTGTGACACCCATAACCTAACCTAACCTAACGTCATTCATGACGTCATTTTGTGCATAACATGTATTTTCATCGCATAAACATCATTTTAAATTAAATTTGGTTATTTGTTAAGAAATTAATAATTTGAATATGTTATGGAAGCAAGTAAAGAATATAAATAAGTTAAGTTTTATGCTTGTTTACATTCGGTAGATGTAAACAAGGCCTATTTAAGGTTTTTACTCGCGTGAGTGATAAAAACGTTAGAAACGCGGAAAATATAAAAGAAATGATTTTGACATTTTATGTTTTGGTTATTGAATAAAGGTTATTTATTTTGGAACCCTAAAAATATGACGATATAGTACGGTTTTGGCTCCATCGACATCGTCGAGGTTCCGGAGTCGGTTTCGGGCGCCGATCGAACCGCAATATTTTTTGAACCCGATTTCGCCGAAACTTAGAATATTGTTTTTAAATATTCTTTCACAATTAAAAATAAATAAAAAGGGAGGAAATTTTTTGCCTTTTTGGCAGAAACAAAAAGGGAAAAGAATAGGAAAAGAATAAAAGGGTTATTTAGGATAATCTTTAATTTAAAGTTAAAAATAAAGTAGGAGGTGTAATGGGAAGTTTTGGGCTTTGTTCCAAGAGTCATCAGGGGCTAAATGAAGAGGTGAAGAGGTGGAAAAGGATAGGAAAAACAGTAGCTTCGAAACCAAACTAGAAAAGAGAAGAAGAGAGAGAGAGAGAAAAGAGAGAAAAAAAAGAAAAGAGAAAGAAAAGAAAGAAAGCTTGGGTTCTAAGTGATCCCTAGATGTGTTAGAGTGGATTAGAAGTTAGAGGGAAGGAAGAGAAAGGTTGGAAACAAAAAGAAAAGAAGAAAACATTAAGGTAACAAAATCCAGAATTGTGAAAAACAGTGAGCAGGAAGGGGGAAAGAGAGAGAAAAAGAAGAAACTCTAGCTTACATGGCTTGATTTGAGGCTGAGGGATCTTTAGAGGGTGTTCCTAAGAAGAGATTGGTGGTGAGAAACGGCCAGAAAGTCCCTGGAAAACCGCCGAAAAATTGTCTAGAAGTTAGGTCCAGAAGTAGGGAAATCGAGCAAAATCTGAAGGCTGGAGGTTGAAGAAGATCTAAACGGCAGCAAGGGCTGTGTTTTGATGAAAATTACCTCCTAGGTACCTGAATTTGGTAAAATTACACTTTGACTCTTAAAGTTTATAATTTAATGCAATTTAGTCCTCCCAGCAAAGTTCTAACTATTTTCAATTTAGTCCTGCCAAAATTAATTTTTTTGATAAATTCCATATTGACCCCTGAAGTTTCTGCCACATTACAATTTAGTCCTTCCGCCTGTTTTTAATTTAAAATAATTATATTTTGGCCCCTAAACTTACTGTCGCATTACAATTATACCCCTAGAAAGTTTAAAATGTTTCAATTTCACCCCTCTTTCCGAAATTGAGTTCTGTAAATTATAATTTGACTCTAGAACTTGCTGCCAGACCTCAATTAAGCCCAGAAAAATTTGAAAAACTATTAATTGTGTCATTTTTTATTTAAAATGAATTTATTTTTATTGTTTGAGCAAATTGGCTAATAAATTAAGTTTAATAAATAATTTTAATAGTGTTTTTAAATATTTTTAATATTAAAAATATGTGATTTAAGTTAAAATTCAAAGGAAATAATATTATTTGATATTGAAATTAAATTATTTAAAAGAGATAAATGTTTAATCATGCATCATAGCATATGTGAGTTATTTATATGATAAATTGAATATTTTTGCTATGTTATGTAAAATAGGAGCATCGAGTTCTAAAGGGGGACGGGGTAAACAACCCAAGACCCGACCTAGCTCACAGCTTTAAGGTAAGTGTAAACTTACTGATTTTTATTATGAAATTGTGATATTATGAATGATAAATATTGTTGATATTGATCTGTTTGGACCGGTACTAAAGCCCGGTTATTTGATTTACGTGAAATTGATAATATATGCTTATTGAATTGTTGGACCGGTACTAAAGTCCGGTCAATTGACTTATTTGCTTTGAATATTTGATATATATACTGTTTGGACTAGTGTTGAAGCTCGGTCATTTGAATTTATTGAATATTCAAATATTGTGATTTGGACGTTGAGTCGACATTGAAATCCGACCAATTGACTTATTGAGATTTGTTATTTGATGTATATATATATATATAATGTTTGCACCGTTATTGAAGCTTGGTCATTGTATTATATGAAATATTGCGATAAATGCTTATATGTCATGTCAGTGCATCTTTACAGGACTTAATGAAGGCCATTGTGATCGTCACGACTAGTATTTGCATATTTCACTAAAAAAACCTACGAGTTTCTATATGAATTGATCGATGGACCTTCGGGTCAACATATTGCTACGGATGGACCTTCAGGTCGATATATTGCCACGGATGGACATACGGGTCATATTTTAAACTGACCTATGATTTATTCAAGTCCAATGTTTCTGATTGACCCATGATAAATTCCGTTCTAGTGTTAGTAGCCAGCTATTGTCACATGCTGTGAAAACTCGAATTTTGAGGCCCGGAAAGTCGAGTTTTTTAGACTGCAAACAGTCGAGCCGAACCGGACATCGCCGGAAAATAGTGCCGGAAGTATGCCTTTATGGTACTGGAAATGTCCAGAATATTACGAGGATCGTGGAAATGGCCTCGGAAAAGTCATCGGAGTTCCGGAACGTCCCGAAAAGGCTTCGGAACGAAAAAAACTCGCGAAAAGCTGCAGAAGGGCATCCCTGGCCGCCGTCCGAAGGCGCCCCTGGCCGCCCTCCAAGGCAGCCCCAGCCGCCCTTGACAGCAGCCCGGGCCGCTCTCTGTTGACTTTTTCGCCGAGAATCACCTATATATACCCCCCAAAACTATCATTTTCTTCACAACTTGAGCTGTGTTGACAGCCACTCTCTTCTCCCTTATTACCTACGATGATTCTTCATCTCAAAGGCAATTCTTTACTACTTTCTGCATTGCATCTCTTTGATAACTTGCATTTACATACATTAATCACATAAAATAAGTCCAAATCAGGCTGAAGTAAAGAGCGGACGCCAACTACCACAGGTATATTCCGAAACTCTTTCTCTTTGATTTAATTCACTTTTATTACATCTTGTCCCATGCATACATGATATTTGCATCTCATGCATACACGATTTGGCAAAATATGTCGTTATAATTACTTATTTTGGTCGCCGCGCCACCAAAATCAAACCTTTCGGCCACAGTGCCACTAAATCACTTTTTGGCTAATAATGCCTAAAACAAACACATTTTTGGCCGCAGCGCCACACTAAAAACCATATTTTGGCCTTAAGGCCTAATAAACCAACTTTTTCCCCAGCGAAAATACACAAAAACATACTTTCGGCCAAAAGGCCTAAAAATCAATCTCCCGCAGTGGAAATCAGAAAAAATCACACTTTTGACCACGGAAGTCATAAAACTCCTTTTTCGGTCACTAGACCAACAAAATCACATTTTTTACCACGGAAGTCAAAAACTCCTTTTTCGGCCACTAGGCCTAAATTTCACACTTCTCGACCACGGACGTTGATAAACTCCAGTTTTACTACGGAAGTCGATCTACTCCTTTTTCGGCCACTAGGCCAACATTTCGACCACGGATGTCGATAAACTCCCTTTTTGGCCCCTAGGCCTAAATTCACTTTTCACACACTCATAGCATGCATCCTCTATCGCCTTTAAATAGGCAAGTTCCAACTATATTGACCTTGATCTCTCATTCAAACGAGAGTATGTAGGCATATTCGAGATATAACCTCGAATAGTAGGTCTCCCCTCTTTATTTTTCATACATCTTGTCCAAATCATCATTCCTACATAACATTCATTTAGGAGAGGAATCATTTGATATGAATGCATGACATAACCTCCGAATCCACCCCGGGTTCGAAGACTAGTGCATTTCATTCATTGGGGCGATTAACCTAGAAATAAGTTAATCGCAAAACGGAGTCACTAAGGGGTTCTTTCTTAATTTTTTCCCCTTTAACAAAATAAATTAAGTGGCGACTCTACACACACATTTTTCACCCCGAGTAAACATCCCCGGCCAACCGACTTCCCTCGCGGATCGGCCCGGCGGCTCGAAAGGGCACACCTCCGGTAAGGGTTCACAATCTGGCGACTCCATTGGGAAAAACTTAACTAAAGTTAAGTAAGGGTTACCATTGCATTCATATCATTGCATTTTTCTTCTAACATCCTTTTGCAGGAAACAAAGGCTCTTTCCTAAAGAAGATTTGGACTTATAAATAATAAAAAAATTGCATTTGCATCTGATGTGCATAGTTTTCAAAAATTGATGATGATGATGATGAGTTTTCCAAAAATCATAAAAAATGAATTTCAAATGAATTTCTCTCTAAAAAAATTCTTCTGAGTCGGGATAACGAGTAGCGCTTGATTGGCACATCTCCTTGATGATGTCAACGGACAGCGAAAGTGTCCCACCTTGGTGCCGAAAACCACTTCTAATCCTTTTAGTGGTGGCCCAAGAGTAAGTCGTACTGCTGGAACCACGCGAAACTCCCTGTTTCACATGTGGCGAGGTATATCCTTACTCTAGGCATTCGAGGGTCCCTATTAGCCGCTCAGTTTTCTCATTCAAATTAGAACCTTCCCCTTAGGATACCCTTGATCAAACCTTTGCATTCATCCCATGACATCAAAATGAATTATGGCGTGATAGATGTACGCATTCATACCACACATTTATACCACCTATAAATAGGGGGGAATAAAAAAAGATAGGTAAAACCAAGAGTGAAAAAAAAATAAGAAAAGAGAGGAAAGGAAAGGATAAAGAAGGGAATGAGAATGAATAATCTAAGTCTAATGCCATACTTGGACAAAGAGTCTACCCTACCTTTTGCCTTATACCTTTACCATACCTTACACAAAGAAAGACCTAATCCTTTTGTCCTTTATCCATACAGGTACTTACCCCACAAGTGCCATCACCTATTTCCAAGATACCAGTAAGTCCTACCCCTTCTCCAATGGCCTCTTTGGATGACATCAGAGCCCTGTTAATGGAACAAGCCGATGAGATTAATGCCCAAATGGAAGTTAGAATGGAAGCTAGGATTACTGAAGCCCTAGCAAACCAGAAAGCTTCCTTGTTGTCTGAACTAGGAATTGGGGCAAAAAGAGCCTCAACTTCTGGAAAAGAACCCACAACTACTACCCCTGTCATCAATTTGTAGGACCAACCCTCTAAAACCCCTGAATCCGAGTCTCAAAAGATGAAAGAGAAACTTAAGGCTCTGGAAAGGTTAATCATTGCCTTGAAAACCCACAAAGAACTTCTGGACATGGACTCCTTGTCTTTGTTTTCTAATGCCCGACTGCCCACCAAATTTAAGATGCCTAATATGGACAATTTTGATGGGACCTCTTGCTCTAAAGCTCACCTGAAAATGTATGTGGGAGCTTTGAACCCCTTTGGCTTAAGTACTGAGCTCTTAGCTCAGTACTGGATACTTGTTCTTGACTGTCACTTGATTAAGCCGGCGATAATCTATACACATCCTCATAGTGTCGTCTTTCTTCTTAACAAAAGAATTGGTGCACCCCAAAGGGATACACTGGGTCTGATGAAACCCTTATCAAGTAACTCTTGAAATTGCTTCTTCAACTCTTCTAGTTCCAGTGGTGCCATTCTGTAAGGAGTAACAGAAAATGGGAACCGTACCTGGAACTACCTCAATGGACATATCCACCTCTCTGTCCGGTGGGAAGCCTGGTAAATCCTCTGGAAACCCTCTAATGACTGGAATATCTTCCACTTTACTGCTCTGTTCCTGTGTGTCGATGACATGTGCTAAATAAGCCTCACAACCTCTCTGAATTAAACTGAATGCTGTGACCGCTGATATCAAACAGCCAGGCATTGCTTGCCTCTCTCCGTAGAAAATAACCTCTGGCTGCCCTGGCGGCTCTAAAACAACCTCTTAGGCATAGCAATCGACCTTAGCTCGATGCCGTGCCAACCAATCCATACCCAATATGATGTCGAAATCATGAAAGGGTAACAATATCAAGTCTGCTGGTAACACTCTCTCTCCAATAATAATCTCACAATCTGGGTAAATGTGTTTCACTCTCTCTACCTCTCCCAATGGTCTATATACAGAAAGGCTATACTCTAAATGTTTAGGCTCTCTCAGTGTTTGAGATGGCATATGTGATGATATAAATGAATGAGATGAACCAGGGTCTATCAATGCAAATGCAAAAACATCAGGAGTGTTAAAAGAGAGTTTACCAGCAATAACCTCTAGAGCTGCCAGTGCCTCGTCTCTGGTCAGTGCATAAACCCGAGCTTGTGTCGGTGCCTGCGATGTAGTCCTCTGTGCATTGCCTCTGCCTGCGCCACCCCCAGCTGGAGTGAACGACCCTCTGCCTCTGCCTCTTCCTCTACCAAATCCCGACCCGGCCCCACTAGCACGGGTGATTTGAACTAATGGCTCTGATGGTGCTTTAGCCAACTCTCGTCTTCTGGGACAGTCGTTATAGAAGTGTCCCTGCTCTCCACAAAGGTAGCACGCTCCGGTGAACCGTCGCCATTTCCTCCAGTGGGGTCTGCTGCAAAGAGCACACTGTGGTTTAGGCTGTACCTGTGCCTGTACCTATCCTTTGCC
The DNA here is from genome assembly GCA_948099555.1 of Croton setiger. Lineage (NCBI taxonomy): Eukaryota > Viridiplantae > Streptophyta > Magnoliopsida > Malpighiales > Euphorbiaceae > Croton > Croton setiger. Next base: position 8,982 of record CANUEY010524887.1, read on the forward strand.
AAGACTACTCTCGTGGAAAGAACCACCCCTCTGGAAACCAGCCTGTAAACCACCTGAAAACCTCTGTGACCGGCTCTGAGAACCCGATGGAGCAAACAGCCTCTGATATTGACGCTTACGGGAACTACCCACATCCTTTGTATAACCCGTTCCCTCTCTCTTAGGTCTAGGAGCAAACTGTGGCTTCTCAGAAACCAACCTTTCTGACCGAACAGCTGCTGCCTGGAGATCCGCAAAGCTCCTCACATCGTAAGATGTGATGTGGGACTTAATCTCCCAACTCAGAACTTTCTCATATCTGCAACACTTGTCCCTGTCGGACGACGCTAAAGAGCCTGCATATCGGGATAGTTGAGTAAATCGTACCTCATAGTCAGCTACTGATATGTTCCCCTGCTTCAGATTGAAGAACTCCCGTTGCTTCTGATCTCTATACACCTCTGGGGTGTACTTCTCTCTGAACTCGAAAAGGAAGTTGTCCCAAGTCAGAACTGCTGGTCGAGCCATAGAGTTAGGGACTATCTCCCACCAATCAAAGGCGTCTCCCTGGAGGAGAGAAATGATGTAGTCGAACTTCTCCTCTGGAGTGCTATCCATCATGAAAAAGATTCGCTCTGTACGCCTCAACCAACCCTCGGCCTCTGCAGGATCTAAGGTACCCTAGAAATCTGTAGCTCCTAGCTTACGAGCCTCTTTGAAATTCTTACGACGAGTAGGAGGCATGTTACCAGGACCAAATGCATGAGGTTCAAAGGAACCTTCAACTGACAATGCAGGGCCAGCTGAATCCTCTCCCCTATGTTAATCATGAACTAGGCCCTGTGGGGCCGTAGACCAGCTCTGATACCAAATAAATGTAACACCCCTTACTATACTCTTATGTCATAAAACATGCCATTTTTTTATAACATACTTCACATGTTGCTATCTCTGTTTTAATCTCTATAACATATATATCATTCTCATATCAAACATATAACAACATAAAACATCTTTTCTCTTTTACCTTACTTAAGGTTAATTTGGTCATTCTCTGTACTATAGGCATATATAAGCATAACATACTTTACATATATCAAACATGGATATAACAGCAGTTTATCCAAAAGGCTATATAACATAGCACCATATATTTACATGCCAAAACTTTATATAATTATGCTTACAACACAAAGCATAAACAAACTATATGCAACATGTACAATATGAATTGTGAGAGGAGAGAGGCCTAGGCTTCAGGTGAACCGACCGGTGCATAGACGAATGAAGCCTTAGTAATTTTCACTCGGACTGCTGACCTGAAACATATATTGCGATTTGGTGAGCCGCATACTCAGCAAGTGTAAACCACATTTAAGCAATATCGACATAATAGGTAATATAATCAAAGCATATCAAAGCAATGAAATCAAATCATCTTTATCATATAAAATCATCTCTATCATATAAAATCATCACTGTCATATAAAATCATCTCTATCATATAAATCATCTCTATATGCATAAAATGCTATATGTCATGTTTTCTCTGTTCTTTAGTTGTGATTTATTAGACAAGTGTTGCCCCGGGAATTTCACCTCTGTCCGTTCTCTAACTGGATCCAGTAAATGAGGAAGACCCGGAATACTGTCGGTCAAACCTCTCTCTGTAAGATCCGAAGATCATCTCTGTAGCATATAGGACCCATAGGTCTTTCTATATCAAATAAGCCCATATGCCTCTCTGTAAAAACCCGTAGGTTTACTCTGGTGAAATTTGCAAACACTGGCTTCGATAATCACAACGCCTGTAATTATGTCCTATGGAAATGCATTTATGCAATATACATTTCATAGTAGTATCTCTCATATAATCATATAGTCGGGTTTCAATACCGGTGAAAATAACATATATATCTCTATATCAGATCAAATAACTCAACTGGTCGGATTACAGTACTGACTCAGGAATCATAAACAAATCAATTCATATAACAAATATCTCTGGTTGACCGGGCTTCAATACCGGTCCAAACAATTCAATATAGCATATAAAGCAATACCACATGTCAATTCTCTAAGTAAGTGGTTTAACACTTACCTTACTACTTTGAGCTCGGTGGGGCCTCGGGCTGCTTACCCCGTGTGCCGCTCTCGAACTCAATGATCCTATAATGCATAACATAGCAACCATGTTCAACAAATCAATTCTAGAACCCATATAAGCTATAATGCATGCTTTAATATTTAATTCTCTGATTTAATTGAATTTTAATCTCAATCCGATTAATTTTCTATAATTTAAAACTCAATCTCTAAAAATATCTGCTTTAAAATCATTTAATGTCAATATAAAAATAATTGACAATCTCTATTTAACATATAATAATTATAATTAAACATAATTATAATTATTAAAACCATTTATAAACTTTAAATAAACTCTTTAATACCTTAAAATAAATTCATAAATTTTAATCTCTAATCAAACATTTAAATCTCTAATAAAAATATTTAAATATTTAATTTCAGGCTTAAAAGGATCTCTAAATAAATTTCTGACGTCAAAAACGGGTTCAGGACGTCGAAAATTAGGCTGGAAGGGCCAAAATATAATTTATAAAAGTCTCTAAGTCAAAAATATAAACATTTATAAGTTCATGGGCCAATCTGTAATTAAAAATATTTGCAAAATTGCCCAAAAGGACTAAATTGAATTGCGACAAAAACTTCAGGGGTCAAAATGTGATTTTACCAAAATACAAGTGTCGGCGCGCTAAAATGAAACACAAGCTCCAATGTCGTTTTGGCCGCTGCCTTATCTCCCAAAATGAAGCCCTTCAATGCCGTTTAGGGTGCGTGTTCTGGGGTCAAAACGCAAGCTTCCTCTGCGTTTTAACCTTCATTGACCTCCAGCACTCTAAATCCAGCCCCAAAACTCAGCCTTTCAAGCCTACTTCCAAGCAACCGTACGTCCACCTCCAGCCACCTTCCAGCAAGCTACGACCATCGTTCTCTTCCCCTGCATACCCTCTATCTAACCATCGGAGCCAAATTCCAAAAACCCCTTTGGATTGAAAGATATAAACACCTAAAGTTGGCTTCCCACACTGATTTTTACCCAGAACCAGAAACTACTTGTTTTTCTCTCAACTTCCGACGGTCGTTAGGACCACCTCCAGCGGTTTTCCGGCAAACTTAAACTACCAAACTCTTCTCCTACATACCCTCTACAACTCTATCGAAGCCAAATCCTCTCATGTACTCTCAATCACAAGATAGAAGGGCTCAAAGTACCCTTCGTGAACACTGCCTAAAAACTAGATTTTTGCCCAATTTCGTTTTTCTTTCTCCCTTCTAATCCAGCCCCTCTCTTCCCTTTCTAACAGTTCTAATCAACTCTAAACCATTCCAAAAACACAATAAACTCATTGAATCAAAGCTTTTTTGTGGATTTCTTCTCTTTCTCTTTTTCTCTTTCCTTCTCCCTTTTCTTTCTTTTTCACATTCTAACCCTCTTTCCTCTAACCCAACAGCAACCAAATCCCTTTTCCACCTCTTCCCTTAGTAACCAGACGTGCCAAAGACACAACACAGCCAGCAGCAGCTTCTTTAACTCACTTTACACAAATTATCCTTTTATTAAACTTAATAACAAAGTTAACATATTTTCACTTCTCCTCTTAACATTTTCTCTAATTTCCAGCCACAAATCAAGTCCAGCACTAGCTTAAAATTTGTTTTAGGTGTCGAAATAAATAGTATAACACGTGTATGAAATTTCACAAAAATCAGAATCTGAAAATTTGCCGCGGTTCGATCGGTGCCCTAAACCGAGCCGAAACCTCGACGATTTTCACGGAACCGTAACCCTACGACGTCGTCGTATAATTTTGGTCCCAAAACTCTTTAAATCATGTATAGAAACATATAAAATCATATCGAAATCATTTACTTTAAAATATTGCGCTTTTTCGATATTTTTCGATCGAGCGAGCCAAAAACCTAATTGGCTCTGTTTATGTCTTTCGACGGTAAATGAACTTAAAACCTCTTTAGTCTATCATTTTTAACTCATATATTATCATTTTCAAATCATATATTTCATATCAATGCCATATATCATATCAAACTCTAATGCATTTTAAATAAAAATGCATAAAATGCATGTAATGACGTCAAAATGACGTATGACTCTGGTCGGGGGTGTCACATGCCATAACCTCCCAAGAGGAATTATTTGATCCTTTCAAGCTTTTCCTAGAAATGAACAACATTTGTGTATTGGATTTGAATGACTTATCCGAAGAGATCGATGCCATAACCCGAAGTGGAAGGCAGTATGAATCCATTATCTTGGATAAAGTTCCTAACCAACCAAGGGGAGGAACCCCTGAACCAAAAGAGGACTCAGCCTTAACCCAGTTAAAGAAAACCCAAGCAAGATTATCCATATGGGAACTTCTAGCCTCATCTTTCCCCCACCGCCAAGCTCTTTGCAAGGCGCTTAGCCAACTCCAAACATCGGTTGAAGTAAGTTTGGAAACACTTGTGGCTACTTTAATTCAAGCTTCTAAAGTACAAAACATTGGGTTTTTAGATGAAGACCTACTAGAAAATAAGGGTAATCATAATGAAGCCTTGTACATCACAGTCCAAACCAGGGACAAAACTGTACCCATGGGTCAGCTCTGAACGTATGCCCTTTTAGAATAGCCAGCTGTTTAGATCTGGAGGTTTCTGATTTTACACCTTCCGATCAAATAGTAAACGCATATGACAATACCTGAAGAGATTTTTTGGGGTTGTTACCTTATTAGTCACTATTGGGCCATCAAAAATGGAAATCCCTTTTCAAGTCATTAATGTCCCTACCAGCTTCAATCTTCTCCTTGGAAGACCTTGGATACACCAAGCCAGGGCCATACCTTCCTCTTTACACCAAAAGTTCAAGTTCCCTTACATGGATAAGATCATAACCATTCAAAGGGATAACTATAGCCAGCTTAGAAGCACCAAGGATCAGTCTCTCCTTAGGGTTAATCCTGAAAATTCAAGTATAACTCTTTCTAGATTCCAGTATGACACTATCCAATGCATAGAAGGCGGGGTATCAAATCCTTATGTTCTCTTTGATTTTGGGGCACTACAGATCAATTGCATAGTAAAGTCGATGCTATAGATGTCCTACCTACCCGGGATGAATATGGCTAAGTCTGGAAAAGCCTACCCTTCGGTGCCTGCCTGGGAAAGTCTAGTTGCCAATGGTAATTTCGGTTTGGGATATGAACCAATAGAAGAAGACTTAATGGAAATGGATTTCAAAACTCAAAGAACCCCTAGTTCGCGGAAAAGGGATATCAAAATGCATCCCTACTTTAGAACCCTCAATGGCTATTTTGTCAAACCGGGAACAACAATTCCTTAATGTGGTTTCTAAGAGCCATTTTACTACCCTAAATCTCAAAAGATGCTACCAGGAAATGAACTCTTCATTGATGTGCTGAATAAGGAACCCGAAGGTCCTTTCATCCAACACATGGAAGACTATATGCAACCCAGTCTCTTTGATGAAGTTGCAGTAATCTCAAACTCTGAAGAACTCCCGAATCCAGTCTACCTGATCAAGTCGGCTCAAGAACCTTTGGCCAATTGGTATACTGAGAAGGAACAGTCCGTCATCCAACCCAGTGTCAACCCAAGTCCTGAGTTTATCCATGTACAACTCGAGTCAAATTTCCCTGAGTCAAATCCCGAGTTTGATGTAACTTTTGAGGATAATTTCCTCTCTTTCAATAATAATATTCCAACTTTTGATTATCTCGTTTATCAATCTTCCCAAGTACATTCTGGCAAAAATAAAGAAAAAATAGAAATAAAAGAAACAAAAGAACAAATAATAATTGGCAAAGAAAATGAACATACATACATTGCATGTAATTGTACATATAAAGATCAAATTGCTGGGTGCCTCAAGAAGTTCGCCGACTGCTTTATATGGAAGCCGAGCGACATCACAGGCTTAGATCCAGCCATTGTAGTGCATAAGATTCCAAATTTTCCGGGGGCAAAGCCGGTTAAACAGAAGTTAAGAAGAACAAAACCAGAATGGTCTTTAAAGATTAAGAAAGAAGTAACCAAACAGTTAGAAAACAAGTTCATAGAACCCATCACTCAAACTACTTGGTTAACCAATATAGTGCCAGTTCCGAAGAAGGATGGTAAAGTAAGGATGTGTGTGGATTACCGGGATTTGAATAAAGCATGTCCTAAGGATGATTTTCCTTGACCCCATATTGACTTACTAGTTGACCGAATGGCCGGACATGAGACAGTCTCCTTGACTGATCTCGCTGTAGGGTACAACCAGATAATGATGTATCCTCCGGACAAAGAAAAGATAGCTTTTATCACAGAACGGGGTACCTACTGCTATAGATGTTGACGCTTAATTTTTGTCCCAAAAAGTACCAATGATGATAATATGCCAAAGCTTGAAGAGATCTCCAGAAGTTCCTAAACAGCTCAAGTTCTGTCAGCTCTCAAAATATTTTAAGTTATTTCCTGCTTCCGAAATGTTTTAATATCTTCGATTCAATTCCAAGAAATTCCTTCTTTCTTCAAAAAATATATTTGAGCCTTTTTCTTTTTAATTTTAAAGAATTTAAAATTAAAAAAAAAAATAGAAAAGAAAAGAAATTTCAATTTAATTTTGATTTCCCTTTTTGTTGAATTTTAATTTTAATTTTAAGTTTGCTTTGTTTTAATTTTTGTTGTTTTAAATAATTTCATTAAAAATTATTTAAAGAGAGTTTTACTTTTTGTCTTTAAAGAAAAAATAAAATTAATGAAGAAATGAGAGAAAATGGGAGAAAATTGAAGAAAGGGATGAAATTGAAGAAGAATGAAAGAAGTTAGGTGGATTAGAAAGGAGTTGAAAGCAGGAAGGGCTTAATTGCACATGGGAAGAAAGTTGAAGGGGTAAAAATAAGATTATGAGAAGTGCAGGGGGGGAAAGTAGAAAGGAGAAATTAAGTTGAATCGAACCGAAATGGGTTCGATTCAAGATCAGAATTGTGTGGGAAATCATAAGTCAAAACGGCCATGTTTTGAGGCTAAACGGCGTCGTTTTGGCGTGAGCAGAAACAAAAAAAAATAAAAATAAAATTGAAACGAAAAAAAACAGAAAAGGAATTAGAGATTTGGGTGGAGATTACAGACGAAAAACAGAAAAGGGAATCTGTACGAAAGGGAAGGGACCAGTACAAGGGGAAGCATTCAAGGCATAACAGAATGTTACGCGGATGGAGAAGGCAAAAGCAGGAGAGGATGGACGTACCAGAGGCGTGATCACAAGAGGGTGAGCTAGCCTATAAAGCAAGAGAGGTATCTGCAGAATGGGGGGAGGAGCATTCGAGAGGAAGGGAGATTCTGGAGGGGGGAGAATGGTGGGAAAAGAATAATTTCGATAAGCTTCTGTTTTTGGGGAGGGAGAGCGTTCTAGAGAGAAAAACGATTCTGGAAGCAGTCTTCTAAAGGTCCTGTGATCTTTCTTTTTTTTAAAAAAAAGTAGTTTGTAATCGGTAGTGAATTTCGATTCTCATTTCAAAAACAATTTGGAATTGAGAATCGAAGCTGTTTTGAATTTCCTCTTTCTGTAAACAACTGTTTTCTAAATTGGAACACTGAAGCTGTAAAGGAACGTTTGGGAATCTGTAAGCAAATTTGGCAACGATCTGAGGTACAATCGAATTCAATTTTCTGTTATCATTGTAATTTCAATATGAATGGTGTGACTTGGGAACCGGACTAAGTTGGTTCCATTTTTTTAATGCTTCTGTTTGGCTTGTTCTGTATGTTTTTATTGAGTTATTTCTGTGGGTTATAATTTGTGGTGATTGTGAAAGTTTCTGGAATTTTATTGTATATGAGATTGTTGTTCTGTTTAGATTATGTTGCTGGTTATATCTTGTTGAAAGTGTTGATGAATGAAACTCTATTTAGTTTTCGCTTCTATTTTTAGATTTGTTGAGCTTGAAATTTATGGATGATATATTGAAAGTATGAATGAATAAGATAAGATTAGGATTTAATTTGTTTTGGTTTTATGTAGGTATGATAATCTGTTTGTCTTGTTTTAATTATCTTCTTGTCGAGCATTCTGGATCAGAATTTGTAATATGTTCTTATTGCATGTTTTATGGGTTTCTGGTGAAAACTATCTTAATACCTGTCTGGCTTTCAGCTCGGGTATGAATGGTTTGCAAAGTGATGGTTAGCAGGTTGCATTCATAAATGTGTGAACTTGTTTCATATTCATTATGTTTCTAGGTTAAAAGAAGGCAAGGCGATTTCTAGACCTGAAATAGATAATGCCTGTAGGATCTTTCTAAAAGACTGCATAAACATGAATTTTGAGTTGGATCTTGATGACTGGACAGTAGCATCATATTCCTAGATCACATGAGTTGTAATGAATGGACCTTACACTGCCATATCCTGTCTGTTTGATTAAGCTTATGACTGATTGCATTTTAGAAGTATGAACAAATTTGCAATCCAGGAGTCAAATTTAGTATTGGATCTTTTCTGTCGACTCATAAGGAATACATAACCTGTTTAGTTTGGTAATCTCGTTAATCTACCTAAAGATTCTATGAAGAAAGGTATTGTTTGTAGGTTTTCTTTGTTGTTTTGCATTCTGGATAGAGTCTCAAATAGCTGCATCTTTCTGAAATTCACAGATTGCATAGCATGTGATTGACACCTTATTGTTAAGGCCAATATGGCATGGGATTTGGATTATTAGTTCAAGAAATGTGTTTGTCTTGTTCTGTATGACTAGTATTCTGTCATAATTTAGTTCTTGGGGATTCTGCTCATATAGGAAGGTTCTGATTAGGCAAATATCATGCATTATTCTTCAATATTTAGCATTCTGGTTTAAACTTCCCCTAGGCTACCATGTTTACACATTCCAGAAACCTTTTGAGTTCAATTTATACATGAAAACAATAGAAATATCTTGACTTGTTCTGTTTTGATAAAACTACAGTTATTGTCAAGAAAATTTTGAATATGAAACAGCCTTAGTGTTTACATCCTGCTATCTTCATCTTCAGAATGTTTTCATCCTGCTGCATTAATTTTCTGAGATCAAACAACTCTTTCATGAAATGCATATCATTTGAGATTTTTGAGTTCATGAGTATTGGTTGGTTGCAGCTTTGGTTTGGAATGAATATATGGATGTTCTGTTAATTGTTTTCTTCTGTTTTGTTGCAAGTCAAAATCTTTTTTTGTTGTCATATGTCTCAGTCCAGAGTATGTTGCCCTTCCATGTGCTTACCACTGCTTCAATGTTGCATTCATGTTGGTTGTTTGTTAAGGGCAGAATTTGTTTGAAATGTAATAGGGTAAGTCGTGTGAAAATACATTGGAAGAATTCTGCATACAATTTCATGTTTGAAATGTGTTATGTGTAATGGGCTGGTCTTATGGAATTGTGATAAGATGTCATAATATGCATGAATATAGGGTCTGTTTTGGGAAATATCAGATGAGAGATTGCTATTACTATTCTTTGTTCAAGGACAATGAATTTGTGTAACCCAACATGCTGTCTAAGCTGTCCTAGGTCAGCAGAAGTATTGCATCTGAAATTGCTACGCTGTTTAGATTTCATAGCTGGTTATATTCTATTGAAAATGTTGAGAGATGAAAATCTGTCCAGCTTTCAGATTTGTTGTAGTTTGATGGTCATTGAGACCCTGTTGTTGATTTGCATTGTTCTGTAGTGATAAGGGTTTAATGGTTTTGTTGGCATGGTAAAGTTTAGGTCAAGTTCAATATGAATGCATGATTTGTCAAGATAAACATTCTGCTCTAATATGTTCTAGTAATCTTGATTTGGACATCACAGACAGGTTTCATGTATTGTTTAACTCTGTTTGGCATTCTGTTTTTGTTGAACCTTTGATCATAGTTTGCTCTTCCTTAAACTGATTCTTGCTGCTTTTGTTTATGTTGCTGAAGATATGCACATTCATGAACCATGTTGTTGAGCATGTTTAGTCTAATCGTGATCCCCCTGTTTTAGGTCAGTTTAAGGCATCAAAATGAACTGAAGTTTGCTACCTGGCTGCCAATTTGTTAAAATGAAAGTTGAATTTATCTTAAACATGATGAGTAAAATTCTGGGTCAGCAAACAAGATTGAAAACAGATGGCTAATGCAACCTGTATGCATCATACTTTGTTTCTGTATTCTTCTTTGACCATGAATAGGGTGAATTTCTGCTTAAGACATTGCTCCATTTGCTTATTTAGAATCAACTTAGTGCCATTCATTCATGTAATAGGTTCAAGTTATCTGTTCAATTGTGGAAATTGATTTTGCTTCGACTTTCACTGGATCTGCTTGGTAGGATTGACTGTGTGACACCCCAAACCAAACCCTACGTCAAACCGACGTCATTTCATGTATTTTATGCATTTTCATCAAAATGCACCATGATATAATTTGATTAATAAGTTAATTATGGATTATATGAATTATATTTGATGATAAATGATTTGAATAAGAGAAACAAGTTATGTTATAGGCTCGTTTTCCGTCGAAAGACACAGACGGAGCTAATTAGGGTTTTCAGACCTACGCGATCGGAAAACGCCGAAATCGCGTCAAATATGAACCAAATGACTTTGATATTTTGAGATATGATTATTAACATGTTTTAAA
>CANUEY010525112.1:0-33652 GCA_948099555.1 Croton setiger
TACCCACTTACCCAAAATCTTTGGTTCAGATTTTTGTGCCTTATCCAATTTTTCAAAACGGAGTCAAAAGAATTTTTGTGGTTTTTGTAAAAACCGGTTCCCGTTATGGGTGGCGACTCAAAACAATTTTTAAGACCGACTAGCTTCGGCAACTTCCAAAAAAGGCTTTTTATCGCCTAAACCGGGTTTTCTAAAAAACGAAACCGAGAACATTTTGGAAATCGAACTTTTGCAAAAACCCTTTCGTTCAAGAAAGGAAAAACCCGTAGGCGGAAAATCGGACCGTCTACAGGGACTAATTTGCAATTTTGTAAAAAGTGGAGGATCATTTTGTAATTTTTCAACGCTTGTTTTAATTTGTTTATTTCGGGTATGAGATTTAATTTGGGATTAAAGGGTAGATTGTATATTTATAGGATTCTGGTCTGTAATTATTTTTCCCGAAAGCTGGGAAAAGAATAATTAGCTTTAAGTGGTGAATTTTATATTTCCGCATTTAAATTCCGCAATTTACTGCTTTCTGTCGTGTGTGTGCGCAAATGGTTTAAATCACCGGATTAGGAACATCGCTAGTTGCTTTTCTTAAATAAAAACTTAACTTAAAAATCGGAAAACGAAATTTCGGTTTAAGAGGCCGGTAAATCCGGGCGTTGGTCGAAATGAAATTTCGGCTAACGTACCCAACCCTCTTACCCGGAATTTTTGGTTCGGATTTGCTTTATCTAAAATGGGAAAATGGAGTCAATCTTTCCAAAAAATAAAATTTGGGTTTTTTAAAATAAAAACCGGCGACTCAAACCGTTTTTAAGACCGACTAGTTCGGCAATTCAACCCAAAAAAATGTTTTCTCACTTAAAACAAATGTTTTTATCTTTTCGGTTTTGCAACAAATCGAAAAGTCCGGAATCGGGCCGGCAACAGATGCCATAAGGAAGAAAGAAAAAGGTGATTGGCTAAGACGAAAACGGTGCCGCATAAGTTAAGAAGCAGCTGATTGGTTATGGTTGTTCAAAGAAGAAATATGGCAGTTAGTAAAACGTCATCGTTTTATTATTAGGGATGACATCATTTTACTTAAGACAAAGGCAGCCACACGCGTGTTCCTCCTTCTCCATCTTCCTCCTTCGATGCTTTGCTTATTATCGACTGTTAACAGTTAGTTACAATCTGTTATCCAACTCAACTTATGGACTAACAGACTTCATTAATTCGAATACAATTAGGATTTGAGTTCCATCATTTTTATCTTTAATTGTAATCAGTATATAAGTAGATATAGAAGAATATAGAAATAAGTTGAATTACTCTGTTTTCTGTAATTCATTTTTTTGCTTTGTAATCTTTTCATTTTTCATCATCAATATACAATTGTATCTTCTTCATCATTTCAGATTACAATTTTATTATGGTATCATAGGAATCATTAAGATTTTCGTCGATTTGATTATCAATCTCTTACTGTTCTTCATTAATTTGATTCAACTCTTTTGAATTCTTAATTCTTTCCTTTTTTAGTTTTTTGATTTCGTTCTATTTATTATTTTCATCAATGGCAAATATATTAGTTAATGCGCATCTTCATGATCCATCAAATCCTTTTTACCTACATTCTAGTGAACAAAGTTCCATCATGATTGTTAATATTGTGCTTACTGGAACAAATGACTATACTGTTTGGTCATGATCAATGCTTATGGCCTTGGGAACTAAAAAGAAAATTAGCTTTATGGATGACACTTTGACTATTCATCATGAAAATGATCAAAATGTATGGAGCGTGGAAAAGGTGCAATATGTTTGTACTTGCTTGGATATGAAATCCAGTGGATCAATCCATTGCTAACAGTATTTTGTGGTTAGACAATGCAAGTGATGCATGGAGTGACATTAAAGACAGATTTTCTCAACCAAATCAGTCTAGAATTTTTGATTTACTTAAGGAAATTGCAAGTTTCAGGCAAGGTGATTTGACAGTTAATGACTATTTCACTCAAATGAAAATTCTGTGGGATGAAATGATGGTTCTTAAGCCATTACCAACATGTGTGTGCAGACCACAATGCAGATGTGGTGTTGTGGCAAGACTGAGAGAGTACATTAAAAATGAACAAGTATATAAGTTCTTGAGAGGGTTAAATGAAAAATTCAATATGGTGAAGTCTCAAATCATGCTTCAAGAACCACTGCCTAACATAAATAAAGTGTTTTCTTTGGTTGTTCAGCAGGAGAAAGAGCAGAATTATACTCTTAATCAAGAAGCAAAAGTAATGATAGCTAGAGGGCTTAGGCCAAGGAAATTTTAGTCTCAGCCTAGGTTCAGAAGCTTTTTCCTTCAATCTAGAATTAAACATTGCACCTTCTGTAATAGAGATAACCAAACAATTCAAAATTGCTACAAAAATTTTGGTTATGCCATTGGTTTCAGACTAAGGTTTCCAACTTTTTCTTAAGTTCCTCTTGAATTTACTAGATCACAAAAGGCTATCAACATGATTTCTCAAGAATTAAAGTCAGATGCTAATGTTGGTAATTATTTGACAACATCTATGCAACAATTTGACTTTCAACATCCAGAGGCATATGAAAGAAACTTTAGATAATGCAAGTTTTACTAGAACAAACATGCAGAATATGTATATGCAGAATCTGCATGGTTCTAGCCAAGCCATAAATGGAAGTTATCATAAGCAGCAAAATGTGGCAGGTTCTTATGCTGGCATTGGTATGCCATTCAAATAGGAACAATATGAAAAGTTAATGACTCTTGCAGAATCTAATTTACCTCCTGATCCAACTAAAACTGTGTCAGTCAATCCTCATGTTATCAACAGTGTGCTATCCACTCACCTTGATGAATCATTAGTGAATACAAAGTCAACAATTGTTGCAGTAGGTAAACCTTATTCTCATATATGGATTTTAGCTTCTGGAGCAACTGATCATGTTGCTTCTCAGTTTAATCTTTTTATAACTTACAGAAGAATTAAACCAATCATCATAAAATTGCCAAATGGAAATACTGTTACAGCCAATCATGAAGGAAGCATTATGTTTACAAAGGACATCTACTTAACTAATGTCCTGTATATACCAAATTTCTCATTCAATCTTAATTCAGTCATTAGTTTAATTAGACAATTACAATGCACATTGTTATTAATGGATAATGTGTCTGATCCAGAAGAAGAACTCCTTGAGGAAGATTGTTTTAGCTAAGATCGTTGGGGGGACTGTATGTTTATCAACCTGATCAAGCTCAATATTTCATCAACACTGTTATGGCAGTTTCTACTGTTCTTTCCAGCAACCATTATAATAAAGACTTTGAAGATGAAGACCTATGTCACTATAGATTAGGTCATTTATCTTTTCTTAAATTGAATAAGTTACAAAAGATGTTTACTAGTATTAAATGTAATAAAATTTTCGAACCATATGATGTTTGCCATTTCTCAAAACAAAAAAAGCTTGTGTTTTCTGTTAGTCAATCTTGTTCAGTAATGCCTTTCCGATTAATTCATATGGATATATGGGGCCCCATCGCTCAAGTTTCAATTGTTGGCCATAAATATTTTTTGACTGTTGTAGATGATTTTACAAGGTATGTATGGGTTTATCCAATCAAGAGTAAAGTAGAGGTTTGCCTGCTGGTTCAATCTTTCATCACTTATGTTAACACTCAATACCATACCAAGGTTCAAACGATTAGAACTGATAATGGACTGGAAAGAAGGTTCATTTTTATCTTTGATTGTAATCAGTATATAAGTAGATAAAGAAGAATATAGAAACAAGTTGAATTACTCTATTTTCTGTAATTTATTTTTCTGCTTTGTAATTTTTTTGTAATCTTTTTGTTTTTCATCATCAATTATCTTCTTCATTATTTCAGATTACAATTTTATTAAGAAACTCAGGGAATTTGTTCTGAAAATCAATCTTTGCTTTTGTTTAGAAACAACCCATTTTTGAAGTTTTCACTGCTCTGTTTACATCATTTTTGCCTTAAGTACTTGGTTTTCATTCCTGAATTTCCGCTTCATCATTTTTTTACTTCAATGGTAACCAAAAAGATTTCTAATCATGTTTACCTTTAGTCTCTTTTTGTCGTGAGATTAGGACTTGATTTTGAAGATTGAATTGTGTGAATTTTCATGACGCGATCCTTCCAAATTTAAAATTCATCTTCATAAACCTCTTTTCTAGAAATAATTATTATCCTAGTTTATAAACTTATAAAAAAGAAAACCAATTGATATTTTGTGTTTTAAGGTCTTGTCTTGCATTATTTCAGATCTTCATTATTGTTTCAGTCTTAAAAAATAGTTTTTGTATGCAGTGTAGTCAGATGGTCATCCCTTACTATAATATGATCATGTTGTTTTTGAGTCCGCATCTAGCATTATTGCATTGTATTAATAGAATTAGCATTTTGACTTGGATTATATGCTTTTGATTTAGAATTTATATCAAATAAAATAAATTGTATAAAGTCAAACAGTTTGCATTATTAGGATAAGATAATATTTAATGGGTTAAAGAGGTATTAAACTTAGAATTAGAGTCTGTAATTGATATTTTCCATGAAAATAAAAATATATTAGGATTAGGATGCATTTTAAAAAAATTAAAATATTTAAAAAACCATTTTGTATTTTTTCATAAATATAGGGATCATTTAATAATTTATCATAATTTAGGGACTCATTTGCATTTTTATTATGTTTGTGTGCTTCATTAGACTTTTATTGCATGTGTGGTATTTTGAAATTATTATTCTTAGTTGGTTATTTATTCGAGTAGAATTTAATTAAATTAAAACTAATTTGTAATTATTTTCTCTATAACGAATAAAAAATAATTTTACTTTATGCATTTTGTTCACAGATATTTTCATTTGTTGTAAATGACTATTATCCCCAATTATCCATTTTATTTTATTATTTAATAAAATGACTTTTTCTAAATAAAAAATTTAACTTAATTTTTAGAATTTAAAATAAATTATAGAGGTCGACTAGTCTAGATGACAAATTAGGTAAAATCTATTCGTCGTATTTTACTTTTTTATTTGAATATCTATTTTTGATCAGTGTTTTATTTTAAAAAATAGAGTCACTTGTTTAAAATGTAATTTTTCATAAAAATGACAAATAAAATCTTGAAACGGTTGGTTGGTGATTTTATTTTTTTTTTTTTAAGACTAGCTAATTTTGGCACCACTCCTTAAAATCTTTATAAAATTTTGGATGTTTACCGTTTTGTTATGTTTTTGAAAAAAAAAAAAAGAAACCAACAATTTTATGGGGTTAAAACAGTAAGAAAAAATTGTGTGGGTCATTTTGGCAATGTCTCTTTCGACATTTAACTAATAGAATATTTTGTAATATTCAGCAATTTTTTAAATGAATAGATTAAATAATGTAACAAATATATAATATAATAAGCAAAATAAATGGGTATTATACAAAAAACGTAAGGATCTAAAAACTATATATGTAACTTAGTGGTTAACAAAACTTGAGTTATATATCTGAAAAAGTTACTAATATTTCCCAATACGAGTGACTCCAATCATACAAGAAGCTAAAATTTTGGGAATTTGGAAATGTAGAGATTGAGTTGGATGGCCGGTTTCACCCAATTGAAATCCAATTTTCAGTTATTTAGCTTGTGAAGTGAAATTTCCTCACACATATATAGAAATCAAATATTTAGTTTCTTAGGAACTATGGAAATCATCACTAGAATGTGAGGGAGATCGGAAAATCAAATATTCCTTTACCAAGATGCATATCAATCATGTGTTTAAATTTCATCACTAAATCAATAAATCAAATTGTGATGCAAAACAATACATAAAAAGAAAGTTCTTGACCACTTGAATTTGTACTGCAGATATGAATCTTCCCCTAAAAAAAACTAAGATATGAGAAAAGCCAGCCACTTCATCTTCAAAGTCTTGTAGCTTCGTATGAAGATTATTAGAAGAAGATGCAATAATATCAATAATTAAGACCCCAAAAGAATCGATTTACAAATAATAGTTGAAAAACTTGAAAAAATATTATAAATCAATATTAGAAAAAGGATCTACCAAGAAAAGGAAAAAAACAACAAAAATTATAAGAAAATATACGTGGCTACCACCAGCGGTAGTTACATTAACGCCAAATTAGAATACTTTTTTTTTGGAGAGAAAGCAGATAAAACAAATTAGAGAAAAGTTTTTTTTTTCTCTCTTTTTCCCTAGTGAAAATGTCTAATCGATATCATTTCTCTCTCTTTATTGATACAGACATAGTGAAGAACTTGCAATAAGTAATTCATTTTATAGCCATACATGGCCTAAAAAATTAAGGGGTTTATATGAAAATAAGCAATTTTTTTTATTTTGTAAAAACAAACACCCGTATTTTTTTTAAAAAAAAAAAAATCCAAAACCGGATACTTTGCGTAAATTTGTGCTATTTTTTAAAGCTCCCTAAAAAAAATAAGTAAAAAAAAATAGAAAACTAAAACAAAGGATATGTTGAAGAAGACGACCGGATATCAGGTCGTCATGCCTCCACCACTACAATCAACTGGCAAAGGAAGGGTACCAATTGACAACCCTCACACCGACGAGTCTTTTGGTACCCTCAGAAACGACATATTATGACTGGAAGATTGCAAAATAGCTAACCCTAACGATGAAGTGTCGTCACAAAAAAATCAAAACAGCGTGAATTCATTCGATTTCTGTCGATTTTCAAGTCTTTTCTTTGGGGTTTTTGTCCATAATCAAGTTGCTAGCGAGATTCCAAGCTATTTGTGCCGAGTTTAGGCGAAGAATCTGTCTGTTTTCATATGGGGTTGCCGAAGAAGAAGGTGGTTGCGGCTATCGTGATTTTCTTGGATTTCCATCGATTTCAGGTGTCCAACATGTAGCTGATGTGATTCCAAGCATTCTACGACCAAAATTTGTTCAATTTCTGTTTAAATGACGCCGAAAAAAGGGGTTTCTGCCTTGCTAGAAAATTGGTCAAAAAAATAGATTCGCCAGAATTATTGCTAGATTTTTATCGGAAAATAGGTCAAGCCGGCAAGAAACATTTGTATACCCATTAGATAACATATGTATGCTTTACCAAAAAAATGGTCCTTTTCACTATTTTTTTTCCAATTTGTTTACCTAAAAACCTATTTTCTATTATTTTACACAACAGTACTCTTTTTCTAATTTCTTTATTTTTTGAGCCCGACTTTGCATATACCCCAAAAGTTTACTAAAATTTTTTTTATGTGCAAAGTCGAAAAAACATTTTCTTAATTGAAAAACAAAGTGTTTTTAATTTGGCGCCATTTCCAAAACCCATAACCCAAACTCATTTCTTCTCTCAACACTGACTCGGCCAATAACCATCCATGAGGCCTGAAAAGCTTCTCCGCCGTCCCATTCCCGCCCAAAAATGCACCTTCGGTTGCCCAATCCTAGACCGCTGTTTAAATGGAGGTGTTCCTTGCAATTCAATCACCGAAATTGTTGCCGAAAGTGGCTCCGGCAAAACCCAACTCTGCCTCCAACTCTCGCTCTGCGCTCAGCTTCCAGTTTCCATAGGCGGCCTCTCTGCTTCCTCTCTATACCTATACACTGAATTATCTTTTCCATTTCGCCGCCTTAAAAAACTCTCCGATTGCTTTCAGTCTTTACACTCGCAAATTTTCGTCAATAACAGCGATGTTGCTGATAGTAAAAGGTATAATCCATGCGATAACATATATGTTCAAAGTGTAACTTCTGCAGAACAACTGTTCGATATAATGCCAGAGATAGAATCTTTTCTTTCGCATTCGAAAAACCAGTTCCCAATCAGGCTAATTGTGATTGATTCAGTTGCAGCGCTATTTAGATCTGAATTTGAGAATACGTTAAGCGATTTAAAGAAGAGAACTTCACTATATTTCAAGATATCTGGAAAATTAAAGGCTTTAGCGGCAAGATTTGATTTGGCAGTGGTGGTAACTAATCAAGTGGTGGATTTTTTGGGATCTGGAGATGGAGGAAATGGGGTTAAGGGTAGGCTGTATTCATCGGGACGAAGGGTTTGTCCTGCATTAGGAGTGGCATGGGCTAATTGTGTGAATTCAAGGCTATTCTTGGCTAGGGAAGAAATTGAGGCTAGCAGAAGGCTTCATGTTGTGTTTGCACCTCACTTGCCTAATTCATCCTGTGAATATGTAATAAGAAGAGAAGGGGTTTTTGGGATTGACAGATAACACAGTTGTACAACAATTTTTTCCGGTTAGTATTATTAATAATTTCACTTGGGAAGAT
This sequence comes from Croton setiger, assembly GCA_948099555.1. Lineage (NCBI taxonomy): Eukaryota > Viridiplantae > Streptophyta > Magnoliopsida > Malpighiales > Euphorbiaceae > Croton > Croton setiger. Next base: position 8,318 of record CANUEY010525112.1, read on the forward strand.
TTTTTTCTTTTTTCCATTTTTGCTCTGGAATTATGTTTTAAGCTTGGAGAATTTTGTTTGGCTTTTCTCCTGCAGGGAATTTGAATTTGAATTTTAATTTTTTTGAATAATTTAACAGTTCATTTGTTGATATTACGTAAGTAGCTCCTTTCACAGAGATGTCCTCCTATACAGTCATGAAAAGTGAAAATCTCAAAGAAGTTATAGATACTTGAGTTTTTTACTTTTGGTGTTAAAGTTCAATCTTTTTTTATCCTAATTCAAATTCTTAGATCTTAGTAGAAATTATATTTCTGCATCTGTTGTTTGAATGTTGATAATTTCTGCATATACTCAATACTTGAGCATATATAATACAGCAGTAATTCGTTTTCTTTTCTGCAAAATGAACAATCCTATTGGAAATATTTTGTTTCAATACATTTTTGAAAATTGATGTTTTGGGTTTCAGCTATAAAGCTTCCTGCCAATAATTCGATTTTAGATACTAATGTAATGAGTATTTTTATTTCATAAAATTTCAGAATATATGCAAAGTAAGGCTTTAGAGCTTGTTTCCTTAAAGTGAATTTAGCAATACATGTAAGTTGAGACTCTTTTAAACCCATAAAATTGTCTATTCTATAACAATTTTTGGTTCTACGACTTGATAGTTTACTTGATCAAAACAAGTTCATTTTACAAATAAATCCAATATTTGATAGTAAAACTATTTTGAGAATTCATTTACAAATAAAATCAATTATTAATTAAAATAATTTGAGAATTCATGTACTAATAAAAGCAGTTATTATTAAAAAATAAATAAAAATTAAAATAATTAAAAATTACATGCATGTAACTTTGAAAATTCATTAAACAATAAATCAATTATTAATAAAAAGTGGAAAAAAAAAAATTTAAGAGATGTGTAACTTTGAGAATAAAAAAATTAAATAATTAAATCAATTTAAAAAATAAAAATATAAGCACGCCCAGTGGGACTCGAACCCACAATCGCTTGATTAGAAGTCAAGCGCCTTATCCATTAGGCCATGGGCGCTACTTATTATTGCGATTAAATAAGTTTTATTTATAGTATATTGTTCTAATTTAAATATCAAAATTATTTATAATTTAGTTCTGGATTATATTGCTAATCTAGACCTCATAACTAAATTTTAGATAGTGGATCCAACCAAAAATATTAAAAAAAAAACTCATAAGTCCTCATCATCATCTTTAATCTAAAAACGTTAAAAACTTAGCTAGTAGCAACCACCGTATGTTAACCTCACATGGGAGGAGTTGGTAATGGTCGACACTAAATGTCAGAGTCGCACCAACTTTTTTGGTTGAGATCAAATGCAAGAGGTCTTGACTCATTTGTTCAACCAATTCAAGATCAAGCCAACTGTAATTGTAGTTGAGAGATTGCTCTCCTCTCGTCGCTCACCACTAGAGACATCTAAACTGATTCTAATACATTTCTTTGTAAGAAATTTTTTGGTACGAAATGATATGTTCCTAAAAAATGTGGAACCTTTCTTAGAAGCATGATTGATTCCACCCTAGTTCGATTTTCATTCTTCGATTTCAATTTTAGTTCAATTTTTGAAACTTTAATTAATAGTTCTATAATTTTATTTCTAAAATAACAGTATAATTTCTTCAGCTTATAAGAAAAATAATAATTTTTTCTCTTGAAAAGCAACATGTTAACTTTAAATATTAGATAATAAAAACATTCAAATTTTAATATGATTCCTATGGTACATATTGTAGTACTTGCCCAATATCTTCTTAAAAAAAAAAAAAACTAGTCACTATAATTGATTATTTCTCCTCATAAATAATAACAAATAAAAAATATTTAAAAAGAGGATGAACAATCATAATCTAAATACAAAAATGCAAAACAAATCACATTATCTACGTGATATGAAATTAGAAGAATAGGAAAACCTGAACTTCGGTGGATGGCGAAAAGGAATGGTTGCAAATCGAGCGGTGGTGGCTTGGATGGTGAAGGACCGGCAAGCAAGGAGCAAAGCGTCTAGTACTGATGCGTGATGCTTACGTTTTCTACGTTCAGCTTTCCGGTTTTCATCTTTTTTTTTTTTAAATTACTTAAATAAATGGATAAAATAGTACTTTTTAGAGCCAATGTGCTATTTCCACAATTTTAAAAAGATATACTGTTTACCACATTAAAATTTGAAAATATGTCATTTACTACTATTTTCCTTAGAAAAATATCATTATTCTCTATATTTTCTAAGTAGCAAAAAAGTGCTATTTTTCTAAATACCAAACATTTTCTTAAAAGGATAAATTACAATTTCATCATTACATTTTAACAAATATTATGATTTAGTCACCCTTTTTACAAAATTGCCCTTAAGAAAAAAATGCAATTTGGCATCCTAAAACGAAATAGTCATGTTTTCTCCATTATCTCAACACAAAAAAAAAAGAAAGCCCTTATGATTTCATCACTATATTTTGGCTAATATTACTATTTCATTGCCATATTTTGCCAATATTATGAGTTAATCATTAAATTTTTACAAAATTGTTCGAAAAAATTAGAGAGTTAAAAATGCGGTAATCATTTTGTTTGATTATGTCAAACTATAATCAAGTGATTAAATCATAATATCATAATATTCACCCAAATTTAGTAATGAAATCAAAATTTTTTCTTCTTAAAACAATAACTTCCCCGCGTACCATCTATTAAAATTGTCCGTGTTAAAACAAAGTTTATGCATTATGGTGCAAGTATAAGTTTTGGTGTCCTTACAATTAGAAATCATGAATGTTTTTATTGAAAGATATCATGTTCGCGGTGGAGAAGAGCATTGCATGTGGCCTTGCACGCACGGATTCAAGCCCCAGAAAAGCTCTCCTCCCCCCGATGAATGTACACGGTGTGTGCGTTCATATGCCAAAACAAAAAACAAAAAAGAAAACAACTTGTTCTGCTCTTCTGAAGTTCTAAATCCATCCATTAGCTAAGATGGACTGAAAAGGAGAAGCTAACCAAAGTTGATACAAGATGAAGATGAGGTCATGTGCTTTAGGAGCCTAATCAAGAAGAAACAGACAAGCTACGATTTCTGAAAGCAATAAAAGCACCGTCTTTGTAACAATTCAGACCTCCATACTTTTGGTTTTAAATTTCATGAGTACAATTCCAAGTGGGCTTTTTCCTATACTACCATATACATTTTAATGTTTCAAACTATAATAATACATGTACAAATTATCAGGCTAGTCGATGCCCAATTCTCCTTCCTTGCTAGTACCAACTCCCTCTGGTTCAGGGAGCCAAGCCAGCTTGAAAAAAAAATACCTGAAACAATACTGCATCCTCCTTATGCATACTTTTGTCACTCCAGTAGCTACAGGTAAAACATCAAAACCAATGTTGTAAGTATTAATGTCTTCCAATTTCTGCCATTTCAGAGTTGGCTTAAAACAATAGTACTGGTTTTATGAAATGGAACCATAGACCTAACTGTGGTTTTTGGAAAGATAGAAAACTGAAAGAAAAAAGGCAGAGAAAGTATAATATTCCGAGCATTTAACTTTCTGTGCTGGAAATTTATATTAAAACAAGACCGCATTCTTGCATTGCCACTAGAACAGGTTCGTGTTTATTTATCAATAATATACTTGTGAGGCATAATATGGAAATGGAAGGGTTTAAAAATCTGTAAGCTTCCTTTTCTGGGATGTGGCATTACAAATGTTCTTTGAATTATATAAATAATTTATAATATAAAGATGTATTGTGCTAAGGATATGCATTCTACACTAAATCTGGAACCATTGTCATGTGATTAAAACAATAGAACCCCAGGGAATGAACTGAAAACATCTTTAAAAAAATATATATTCACTGTCTTGGTTTAATAATGGTCGACTAGACTCAGTTGAGTAATATCACCAGCGTACTGCTGGAAATGTTGCTGTGAATCATAACATTTTCGAAATAAACATAGGCTTTTATGCCTCACTTGCATGCTTGACTTGCAAAATTTTAATTTGTAAGCCACCCCAGAGAAAAACAAACAAAAATGAAAGGGTTTTATGAATTAAAAATTAATCTTTACCTTAATAACGAGCAGTCAAGACCACTTCCTCTCAAGCTGAATAAATAAGAAAGGGTACTGCAGATAAAAGACAAAATTAGAATTTGATTGTCATGATGATTGATGAGTACAAATCACAAATTGGCAAATAGAATCATGATCTCAGCTGAATTAGTTTGGCCTTCACACCAATTTGATCCATCTTCAAAAACATGGCTACGGTCATATTGTGACACTATGATAGAAGAAAGCATGAAATGTTCTATGAGATCAAATATCCTTGTATTCCAATAAATACAACAATACCGGAAGGCATATGAAGCGACACGGAACACCAAACTATTTAAATTAAGTCTCCTATACCTAATTTAAAATGCTTCAGTGGTCTATGACCACTTTTGAAAATTTCTACAGTCATTTCTTCCTATGATAATAAGAATACCTGCTGCACAATATGTCAAGCTTTCTAAATACTGTTCCTCCCTCCAGTCCTTCGATTCATCTATTATTGTTGCTGCTAATTCAGGTACGCCTAGTGCCTGTCTTTTGTCTTCCCATCATTGTGGGTTATTGACTTTGGTTGCACAGATCACATGATAGCTAACTCTAAACTCTTAACCTCATGAAAAGAACCAAATGAATCTAGTCATCGTGTTATTTTATCTGATGGGCCACCTCCTTTGTTAAGAGTATAAGCATAGCAAATCCTACTTCATCACTCCCATTTTCAACCTTATGTTGCCTTCTTTTTCCTTTAACTTACTTGTGCCTACATTGTTGTGTAAAATTTTACCCTACTTATTATTGACAGGCAAGTCCTTCAAAAATAAAGCTCTGCGTGCTCTTCAAAAACCAAACTTTGTTATTTTGGATTCAAATTGGCGGCTGAACAATTTCCTAGAAAATTGGAACTACATTACCAAGTGCTATCTTATCAACTCAAATCATCATTCATATGCAACTATCCTAGAAAAATTGTCAATTTATAGTTAATAAATCTAGCATCAGATGACTAGAAGTTGCAACAATCAATACATCCCATCAATAAAGTGGCCATAAAAGAAACATCCCCTCAACACTACATTTAATTTAAACTATGTTACCAAAACTTAGGTACGGGTGTCAGGTATGGATACATATCCAAGACTCCAAGTGTCATCTATTGAGAGAGAAATATTCTAAGGGCAAAGCCTTAGCCTTGCCTTTATTCTTATTTTTGCCTATGGAGAGTAAAAAGAACTTTCAAAGGGAGTTCTCTACCTCAAGACTTGATAGGAGTGAGTCTCAATTTCTTTGGTTAATTATAACCTTGCTTAAGTTTTATTAAACAAAGATATGCTCCTAATATAGGAGAGGCTTACATAAAGTTCTTTCTTTTCTTACTATACTAAGAAGGAATTTTGTTGACAAGGAAACCAAACGAAGCCAAATAAGAATAACTTCAAAAAAACTAAGCAGGAATACTACTATATAGAAAGACGACTAAATACTGATTAGAAATACTACTAAAAAGGAAATAGAACTTCTTTCCATAATAGTTGTGTACATAAATTTTCTAAATACAGAATAAGGGATATGGAGCCAAACTACATACAAGTAATTAGATACTCTTGGATATTTTAAGGGTTCTCAGTTGCAGAAGTAAGAAAAGATATTGCATCTTGTAAAAAGTGGAGATTCCAACTGAAAAACTAAATCTAATTATAAGTTTAATAACATTAAAACTTACTGCTGGCTGTTATATCGAGATAACAATTTGAGTTTCATGGATATATAAGTATAACTCCTGTATGTGTTTCCCTTCTAATCTCATCTTTTTTCATTTTTCAATAAATTTTTCTTTCTCCCTTATCAATAATAAGCACTTGTTTACAATCGTAAAATTGTGTGCAGGAAACAAATCTCGTGTGTCTTGTCGTATCGACACCAGTACAAAAAGAAAAAATGCCAAATCCGAGACACAGTATTTAAACAGACAACTCTCCATACAATTTAACAACAAACAAAATGACAGTTTGAGAGATTTAATTAGCAAAATTCTGAAAACAGAAGATAAAGTTAAGCATTCTAAAGAATAGGTGAGCTACAGCATGACATGTCTGCATAGTAAAATATGACAGAACATTATCATCAGATTAATGCCATAGAAAACATTATGATCAATACATGTCTACTTAGTAAAACATGAAAACATTGTCATCAGACTAATGCTATAAAAAATAACCCTTTTTTTTTACTAGTTAAACTCCTGAAGCACACAGCTTGTTGCATTCATTATATCAGATTATGCCAATATATATGCAAAGAAATACAGATTTTTTGTTCATTATATAAGCCTTTTGTGTTCCAACAATGTGCCTCATTCCTATATGTCAGTACAGTGATAGGACTATAAGGAATACAGCATAGTTGACATATGTGTCTTCAAGAAGAGAACATGAGAGGTTAAGAACTTACCAATCAAAAAAATACTAAGCATTAAGGCCAATGTAAGTTGGACAGAACAACTCAAATTTAAGTGAACTGGTGCTTGCAACTGCCTTGGGAGTCCACCAACCTAAACAAGAAGCTGCAAATGCTATAAATTTACGAAGAACAAACCAAAAGACCAAATATAATTCTATGAAATGATCAAAAGTATATGTTTAAGACTCCATATGCATTATCTATTTGGATTCACCTACACCATGCTTTCTATCTTTCAATTCTCAAGGAGAATCACATGTCAAATTTTCACATTGATAACATACCAAAAATTGCAATTCCAAAATATACAACTCATTCACCTGATTGAACAAATTAAATGGCCCCCTTGCTCGAGAATATTCTCCACATCTTTGCTTCCAAAAGTGATGCTTCGACCCTTTTTCTTTAGGTGTCACCTCAATACTTGGCATTAACCTATTCCTGTATTCATCTCTATCAGCAACTGCAATTCTCAAAGCCCCAAAATTCGGAGAACTCCACGTTTTCCTTGTCCCAGATGTCCTATCTGCTTGACAGATCATATCATCCCTCATTCTGGGACTTTCCTTTTCATCGACATCTAAAATAAATTCACCATCTTTACTACTAGTAACATTATTAACATCTTTTTCAACAGTACTTCTACTACAGGTAGCATTAGGATTGTGGTCTACATCTTTTCTCAAATGGTTGTGCTCCACAAAAGAATTTCTAATAGGTGGTTTGAGTGTAGAGCAATCATCTTTCATAATTTCTGGAGTTCGGGAAGTTCCAGAGAGAAACAAGGCTAAATCATCACATTCTTCTTTATTCAGATTAACCCATCGAAGAGGTTGCTTTCCTTCCTCACTAAAAGCTTCTCTTAAAGTTGCTTCAACATCTGAAATTTGACTTTCAATCACAGCAATGAACTGTTTATGCCTAGATGACGCAATATCATCACCGCGATGTCCATGGCTCAACCTGACAGCCCTCTCAAACTCCTCCATCTGTTTCACAATCACAGTTTAATTTCAGTAATACAGGTGCAGGATGAAAAAAGCAGAAGCCCAATAGACAGACCAACCAGAAATAAAGAAAATCTTAATCAAATATCGGTTGTAAGCAAGTAATTAGCAATTTGATAATTTGACAGACATTTTTCGTTGCCAGAACTATGAAGCAAAGGTGGGCACTAATTTCTTAAAATTACCCTTAATTTTCTAAGAAAAAGTATTAACATAACATAGAAATCAATACAAGAAAAGAAAAGAGGTTGCAAAATTGAACAGGGAGATACCTGCCATTTGGCAGTACCTAAGGCAGTTTGGAGTTCTCTAGACAGTTCATCTAAATCCGCCATCTCCGGTCCCTCTTTCTTAGCTTTTATCCACATTCTATATGCTGATTGCATTCTGGGCAAAAAAAAAAATATCGAAAAATCGCTTCAGATTGAGAAGTTGATCAAATTAGACTTCAAATTCCCACTCAGGAAAGTAACTGGAGGTTCAAGAAAAATTAAATTAAATAAAACGTCTCCAAAGTTAAACAAAGCATGTTCTGTACACTACTAAAACAATAATTTCAAATGTTCGCTCGTTGTGGTTATTTTCAAAAAAATAAAATAAAATAAAAATAGTCACCAGCAAAACGAACCCAAAGCATCCAATATCCATATCCATTCTATTAATTACAAGTTACCGACGCTCATAAAGAAGAAATTCAGTCAAATCTGCAAAATAAATAAATAAATAAATAAATAAACATACAGGAAGTTGCTCCAAATTTTAACATAATATTTCGGAATTTACCTTAAATTCCTGCAAAAAAAGTTCAAAAATTACTAGAGAGAAAAAAAAAAACATAACAAACACCAATTCAATTAAACCCAGAGTCAATACTAAAAGTTCTAATTTTTTTAGAAATCATCTAAAGGTAGCAATCCTAAACCAACAAAACAAGGAAGTGAGGAAATAAACAGAGCCCATACCACAAATTCTCGACAAAACTTGAAAAACAAAATTGCAAAAACCCCAAACATAAAACAAGAAGAAAAGAAATTTACACATCAGCAGATTCCTGAACCTCCTCGGCTGCAGAAAAGAATGCATCTTTTTGCCATAAATCGAAACTGTTCGCTACTATCATTTTCTCTTCTATTTCCTTCCCTTACCCAAAAAAAAAAAGAAGATAGAGAATTTGAAATCAATCAAGACCTTTCTCAAACACAGACAAAACCCAGATACCCAAATATGTCTTCTTGTTAGTTGTTATCGTTATGCTTGGAAAGTTTCACTTTCCCTTGTTTTTGGTTTGGTTTCCTTCTCTTTACTTCTCTGCTAGAGAGAAGCAAAGGATTTAAGAGAGAGAAAGCAAACACAACGAGACGTTGGGGGAGAGAGACGTATTATTAGCAATTTTGATTTTTATTTTTATTTTTTTGAAAAAATTATAGTTTTATCCATAAATTTTCATATATTTTACAATTTGTCCCTTCATTTTAAAAAATGTAGTTTTTGATGTCTGTATTTTATCAAAATACGATAATATTGTCCTTCTGCTGAAAATTCACACATTTTCCTTTAATAATGTGTCGAATTACTATTTTAACCTTAGTTATATTATCCCATTATACCCTTCCTTTGTCTTCCCTATCGACGTCATTTTCTGGCAAAAAAGACTGACGAGGGACTTAACAGAAGTTTTTTATCAAATAGTTGGTGTACACTTGAAATATGACTATAACACAACATTTAAACTAATTTGAAAATGAAGCAATTATTCCACATATCCAATTCAATTAAAATGAAAACTAATTAAAAACCTTTGAATTCTTTCTACAAAATGCTTTCTTTCCTATGTAAACCCAATTTAAATTCTATCATTAATCTCCAACGAGTTTTTTCTTTTACAAATGGCATGAGTTCTTTTGCCAAATATGGCTAATTTTTCCTCTTCGCCGCACCAAGCCCAACTACAATATCAGCAACATCCGCCTCCTTCTTATCCGCGGTTAGAATTTGATAGGAAGTTAACAAAAAATAGGGTTTTCTAACGAAGGACAATATTATCCTATTTTAATAAAATTCAAGAACAAATTGTTATATTTTCAAAATAGAGAAATAAAATTGTAGAATATGTGAGAATTTAGGAATAAAATTATATTTTTTTCTCTTTTTTTTAACTTTTTTTTTATAAGTAAAATTACTTTCAAATACAACCTTTGGGTTTGAGAAATGTATTAATCTATCATTATAGTTTTCTAATTTTACAATATGGGTCCTTCTCTCCAATTTTGTCTCATTTTCAATTGCTCAAATATAAAAGTCAACATTTCAGTCTAAATAATATTTTTTTTAAAAAAAAAAAAAAAGAAACAATCCATCATATAATTTTGATATCTTTACCTCAACACTTAAATCATCTGAATTTTTTAAAAATTAAACATCATCGGAATATGACAAAATAGACAAAACCGTCTATACAAAATTAAAAGTAATCCTAGTAACACCCATAATAAATCTATGCAAATTGAAAGGTGACAATTTTCTAAATTGAAAAGTTTCGAATTTCTTTTGATCCACAATTGTGGTTATCTCTAGTGATAGACATGAATAAAATTAATAGCACACAGTGATGAATGTAAGAGGGTCCAAAATTGGAAGAAAATAAGCTACCTACATTTTTTATAATCATTTATCTTTATATTTAAAAATAAAATAAAAATTATGATTATGAATATTTTTTATATTTAAAAAGTTAGGGGAGGAGTAATTCTTTTATTCATTCCTAAAAGTTTGCCCAAATAACCGCTCAACCCTTAGCAAATATCTTTGAGTTAACTCTTAACAAATATCCCTAAATCCGTTCTTGACAGTAAATGATTCATCTAAAAAAGAAATCAATCAATGAATGGGCAGAGTACTACGTTTCGACAAATAAATATGATTGTCAAAACATTTTGTTACATATATTTTTGCTAAACCACTCATTTATTTTTTTATATTTATATTTTGCTTCTCATAAGCACATGAAAGTAAAATTAACCTAAAAAGTAAAATGAAAAATTAAATTGGAGATCAATAATTTACTTTTTCATATGAATATAATATGAAATAAAAATATTCTAGTCTTTTGAATATAATTTAACCAAAGATGTATAAAAATATATATATGAGCTCCAGAATATAATTGTAGAAAACTATATAGACCTATTAATATATATTTCAAAATACAAGGACTTAAAAAAATAGATTAGTGAGAAAATTACGGTACCTGTACCTTTTATATTTAAATACTCTCTCTCTGGTTCTCCTCGTTTGCTGGTAATAAAAATTGTAGGAGGAGAGGTTCTATCTGCAGTAACCGGTTGTATTGTTATATACAAAATTAAGCAATGAGTGACTGCTGATATGACGTGGCAATTTTGAATGGGTGGATAATTGATGATTTATTAGGGCGGTGGTGGGCTGCGCATTATGCTTCAGCCAGGCTTTCTTACATGCGCTTTGTCATCAATTAATTTAATGGCCAGCTCATATGCTCCCATCCCATTACAATAATATATTAAAGAACTAATACATGGATTCACCCTTAATTATCTATCTTAAGAGATTGCGTGAATTGCACACGCGATTTAGGTTCCTAAACCATAATTTTTAAGGCTCACTATATCTATCTCACAAAATTTAAAACTAAATGTAAATTTTTCCACCTCCTTCCTCTTCCAAACACTCCCTACCGCTAGTAACAACTTGATGTGAGTCACAACGGCAACATAGCTTTTGAAAACCAAATCGAGGAAGAACATAAAATCCATCAACCCAAACTTATCATAATCATAGTAAAAATTGAAAAATACACAAGCACCTTCTGTCTGTTGAAACTCCACCGTCAATCAATGCTGATTAATAATCTCTCTGAAATTGAAAACCCACTACCCATCTTGAATTCGGAACCCACCAGCCATCACCTTCTATCTAATTAAAATTCATACATGTGTCTTTATCAAGGTTGCATGTGCTGTTAATTACATTTGTTTCTCTGAAAATTATAAAGCAGAAGAGATTTTTTTTAAGTTTTGAAATCAATTTCATTTTTGGAATTAAAAATTAGATATCAAACGAGTCCTAACTTCGTCTAACTATAAACTGTCATTTCACTCTCTATTTGAAACTACTACACCAAAGAGTTTAAGCACCGCCACCTCCTTCAAAATTGATGGAAGCATTCTGCCAACTTGATAATGAAGAACATTGATAGCGGTAACTAAAAGCTTGGATTTTAAATCGAAGAATCGCGCTTTAATTTCTGGTAAACTAGTAGCTTATGGCTAGGTGGTCATGCAATGACTAGCCAATCACATGCGACTTATGATGGACACGATCACTAGCGGCGTTGTGAGGAATGAATAATGGCTAAGGTTTATTTGATGAAAGGAGTGAAGTGGGTAGCGCCTGTAGTAAGAAAGAGATGAAAAATTTTCGTTTGGTCCTTAATTTTATGAGACATATACAATAAGCATTAAAACTTAAACTTTGGGCCTCTAAATTGCGCACGAAATTCATGTTTCTTGTGAGGATCATGTGTTAATTTTTGAAGGGAACGAAAATCAAAGTGTCAATTCAAACACTAATAAAGTTTAAAAGCGATGAAAGTTTAAAGGAGAATCCATGTATTAGGCCATATACTAACTAATCAAAATAATACTTTTTTGTTTTTCTTAAATTTTTACGTTCGATTTGGAAATTTTGACTTAATACATAATATGATGATTATGTTTTCCCCTCCTCAAGAGAAGTAAAAATTCTTAAGTATATAAAGTCTTGGGCAGTTAGTGGGTATCGGGTAATTAATTTTTAATTTTCTCCCCTAATAAAATGCAGTTACCTTGTCTGTGCATACTCTATTTTTATTTAAACTTACTTTTTAGCTTTTATATTTTTCTCCTGTAATTTATTTATTTATTCTAATAAAACTAGTTCTCCAAAATAATGGCATTCCTCTTAGTATTTGTTAGTGGAGTAATTTTATTTCTTTTTTATGCATTAATCAGATAGCAACACGGAAACAATTTCTGAAGGTTGATTAACTAACCACTCTCTATAATTTCATATAGAATAATGAGTATCTGAATTAAAGGTGTGTTTGGCAGACAGGGATGGGGTGGGACCAAAATATTCAGACTATATATAATTTTCTGTAAAAATAGGACATAATAGTGAAAGTCCAAACGGTTTTCTGTAAAAATAGGACATAATAGTGAAAGTCCAAATGGTTGCTTACTAACTTCAAAGCTACACTAAGACATATATAAGCTTTTTATATTTTGCCAAAAGTCCGGCTCAGTGCTGACAGATTTAGTTGTATTAGTAGAGTTTAACAGTTTATAATAATTGTTTATTAAAAAATTAAAAGTTAAACGTTAAAAACTATGAGATTAGCCTTTAATAAAATATTATAAACAGTTTTTAAAAAATAACTTTTAATTTTTTATACATGAGCAGCCTAATTTAACAAAATTAAAACAGGGGTTATTTTTAATTTGATTCATCTGCACTATAGAATCAAATTAAAACAATATATTAGATTTTATATATTTTATTTTCGTAACATAATAAATATTTGGGTAAGAGCACTAAATATTAAATCCAAGCAAAGTTTAATAAATTTAACTGAAACATGATTTCCATTTTATCTATCTCACTCTATTAACAAATAGGTAAATGAATTATATGATGTAGAAGCACAAGGAGGAGAATCTGAATTTCAAATGGACTCCCACACATCAACCAAATAGTAAATTTTGTTTTTGTACTGTGTTTTATTACATTTGCTGTCACTGAAATTAGCAAAATTTAAGGCTAAATTTGTTTTCAACATTTCATTTCATGCATGAATGTATAAGATCGAATCACATCATTCTATATTTTATTACATATTTATTTATAAAAATAGATTATAAATATAATAAACTTTAAATTTTAATAGTATTATTAATCATGAAAAATAAAAGTAAATAATTTTATTAATTCAATATATTAACAATTATAATAGAAAAATTAGCATTAATTATTTGTTATAGGATAATAGAAAGACTAACTAAAAAACTAAATATATAAATAGTTTGATCACAATAAGTATAATTAATTTTAAAAATTTGAAAAATTGACATATACTCTTATACTTCTAATATTATGTCATGTCATTTATTAATCCTCCACTTTTTAAGTGCAAATTTTGTCCGATAATGGTCGGTCAAAGCAACAACTATAGGGATAGTTGTTGATCTGTTAGAAAAAACCTAATAAGTTCAGGTATGATATGGCAAAAAAAAAAATGTTTATTAAAATACAATTTGTTCTTTGAACTATAATTACCATCGTTATCAAAAACTCTTCTTCCACTTTTTTTTTTTTAATTCTTATTGCCTTTATTAAACTTAGGGTATGCGGGACCGATTCTGTTACCAGTTTCTTAAAAGAATTGGAACTGTTATCAAAATTTCGAAACCTCAAAATTTTCGAACCAGTCCGAGACAGAACGATTCCAAAAAAAGAACCAACATTTATAATTTATATAATATTATATTTTTTTCCAATTTAATTTTTTAACGGTAATTGTTCTTGACAGAACTGATAATTTATTAAAGAGATTTTTCGAAATCAGTTGATTTATTAAGATTTTTATATGCTGCTTCCTTGAACTATCAATAGCATTCGCAATTTTATTGTTAAATAGAATGATGTTTTTTGTTCAATTTATTTGTTGGTATAGTTGTTAATCTATCATAAAAAAAAAAAAGAGTAAATATTATTTGTTGATGAAAGTATTTACCATTTGAGAGTAATAATGTGAAATATGTATTTATTTTGTGTTATGCATGTCATGTTACTCTAATAAACAAAAATATCAACTAAAAAAAATTAAGTGAAACTGAAAATGTCCAATTTTTTTCTAATAGTCACAATAAGAACAATGATAATTAAATTTTTTAGTAGAAATTTCATTGAAATATAACCTTTAGGCTTTTAAAAATTATGTTGTTTTAGGTATAGGTTTAATGTATTTATTTCAATTCCGGTTTATTTTCAAAGTTCCGAGTCGGTTCAGTTCTAACAAAGAAACCGGATCAGGACAGGTCCAAATTTTCAAATTTCTTTTTTTTTTTTTTCTAATTCAAGTACTGTTCTCGGTTCTAAAGTCGAATCAATGAGATACCATGCACAATCCTCGTTAAAATCATTAAAACAGATTAATTGATGGAAAAAAAATTATATGAATTTACCAGTTCATAATAGTCATGATTTATTTGCTATAAAAGATTGAAATCCCTACAGCAAATAAAGGTTTTATACTAATTTGAATGTTTTCTGCATGTTTGATGACCAAGGAGAAGGGCAAATGTCTTCCCATATTCAGAAAATAATTAACTTTTTTTTTTTTTTCCAAAGGCAGAAGATAATTCTAGAATTAAACTTTTTTATTGTTTTTAATATGAATATTACCGTACTTAACTTTTTAATGAATTCTAAAATAGAACCACCTTATTTTTGTTGATTCCCTTTTATCTTTTCTTATGTGCGGCAAGTTTAAAGAAAATGAAAAAGGAAAATAATTTTAATATAATTAACTTTTTAATGAACTCTAAAATAATTATGACATGCCAAATTTTTATTAGGTGGCAGATTTTTGCTGGACTAATCTACAACTACAACTGTTGTATAGGGATTGTCTACCTAATAATTTCTCCAAAATAAGACATATCAACAAGACTAATTGAGAAAATTTAACTATTTATATGATTTAATTTTAAAAAAATTATTGCGTAGAGACTAAATTACCCGTTGGTATACAAGTGATTTACAATGAATTTATAAAAGACACTATTCCTTCTCGACAAACATTATGTTACTGTTTTTGGGTTCACTATCTTAAAAATTCCATTCAGAGCCAATTAATACTATTTCTTAATTCAAATCACGGGGTTATAACTATAAAAACAAATAAAACATTTTCTACTTTTAAAAAAACAAAACAAAATAAAATGGGACAATAGTTGAGTGGGGTGAGTCAAAATTGCATAATCCATCTCAGAAGAATGATAAAATGATGTTTGAATGTTAAAAGGCCAAACAACTAAAGCAATCCTTTTTCTCAAGGCCACTCATTTAACTGATTATATATAGCATTAAGAAAAAGGAAAAGATATGAAGCAACATAAACCAATAAAATAAGCAAAAGTCAGATTCCCACAAACACAACTTCTCAACTAATCATTTATTTTGTTTTAGCATAAAATCCATATTTATATCATTATTTAACTTCATCCTCACCTCAGTTTAAGCTGGAGACTGTTGGATGTATGCACATTGCTTATAATCCCATCCTATTTTCATCTGGTTCACCGAGCTTCACCGCACTACTTGCTCCTCAACTTTGACAATTCGTTTTGAACCAACTTCAGACCAGCTTCACATGAAGATAAAATCGAGGAGATAATCCTTCTTTGCTGGTCTTTAAATTCCAATGCCAGCTTAACATCCCACTTAGCAGTTTCCCTGCAATGAATGATAACCACAAATCTTAGAATTGGTTTCTTTAATAAGGTAACTGAAGGATTATATTTTTAGTAGGAATTTTTACTTATCGTCAAGGTCAGAGTCACCAAGATTTTCAATCATGCTGGTGAAAGTACACTGCAAGTCTTCCAGAATTTCTATTTCGATTTCCAAGTTCGACAGTGTCTTTAAGATCGTAAAAGCCCACGACAACATAAGAATAACAAATACGAAATGAAAAAACTCATTAACAACTCAATTAAAGAAATTGATGAGAAATCATCATAAATTAGTGAAAATAAAAATTATCATAGAACACAGAAATGAACAACCAAGATTTGCTCAAATTTATGCCAATTGCAGAGAAAATTTATGTAATGAGGCAAGGTAGAAGAGGAGGAAAAAAAAACCATAGTCTTGGCGTAAGGCGTGGGTATTCGAGCTTTACGCAGAAAATCTAGCAACGGACATGGCAGGCCATAGTGGAACATACCATGGTTCTTTGAGAACCAAGTACCACGGACCATGTGAGTAGTCCAGGTGGATAGAGATTTATCCTCGTTTAATTCAGTCTCACCAGCATCGAAATCTGCACCATCCTTTAAATGTAAATACATAGTTTCAACCAAATTAATGAAGGATGGAAGAAGACCCTGAATGAGATTTCTACTTGTGTCTCTATACATACTGATTAACTTTGATTCTGCAAAGTGCAAAAACTAGCCTCTCAGGTGAGAGAATGAGGAAATTACCCAATGGAATTACATCATATGGATTGTCTCCTTGTGGTGAGAAACCATAGAATGTAATCAGATGTGAACTAGAGAAGTTCCCGTAACTAAGACAACATTGTTCTCCAGCACGGCAAGGTCTTGACAATGGGAATTTCAATGTGTTTGTTTCCGAATCTACTTTGCCATAATGGATTATATGTGGGTGGAGCTGCAGATGAAAGTGTAATCAAGGCACGTCATGAATGAAACAAAAATGTCTGTAAAGTGAGCATCTGAACTATAAGAATTTGGGCAGGATAGAAGATTTACAATTCATGAATCCCACAGCTCCAAAATATTCAACAATAAAGGAAATATATAAACTAGTAACCAAAATGAAACAGATAGAAGAATAGCATACCGAATGGTTAAGAAAACCAGCAACAGGAATCAAACAGGTCCTCAACTTTCCATCAAGAAACATGATTTTCATACTATTGGAGTACCACAGTTCACAAGCCCATAAGAACTGCTCCCACGTATAGAGCTCCGGTGGAAACACATCAGGATGATCATTGCATAGTGAAGGAACCAATTCATCATATTGAATGCGCAAATGCTGTGAAAGGTTTAAAGAAATAAATTCGCTACCTCAGGACACTAATCTCCTTTTTTCTGAAACTTGAAACGATGTTACACATTGTGAGGAAGTTACACTTCATAAAATTTTATTTCCGAAATATTTTAGACATTCAAAAGAACCAGAGTCAAAAGAATGTGTTGTTTTCTATGTATCTATTGATAAGAAAACAGAAAGAGTATCTTCACCATCTTTGGTTATGATTAATCATCAAAGAAGAAAGCAGCCAGCTTAGATTGCAGTTAATATGGAGAACTTGTCGCAAGATCTATACTTTGAGTTGTACTGCCATCTTAGTAAAATTACTACGATGAAATTCTTTGAATCAAAATTAAGACTTCAGTTTTTTCAGAAGGTTACTTCCTGGACGTCCCATTCCTAAAGAACATTGTTTTTTGACATTTAAGTCACCGCAAGCTTAATAAATAACAGTCTTTCCTAATAGTTATTTAAAAATAGATATACAATTTATTTAACAGAAATAATGTGCTTTTCCTATAACTCAGTATTTCCAATAACATGCAAAAGGTAACTGCTAGATGAAATATAGATTAAAAAAAAAAACAAAACATAGTGCAGTAACCTCTTTTGCTTGCATTATTTCCTCTAACAACAAGCTTCCATCCAAAGCCATGATTGCATCAACTCCAAAGCTCAGCCCTGACAATATGCATTAAGAAAAAGCCAATAAAAGGTAAAATCAATGATAAGATTCAAGAAGAGGCTGAAGGGCTGTTAAAACAAAAGAATTAGAGGTTTTATATGCTAAAAAGAGTTTGCATCCAATGATTGCTGTAGGGGTTCTATACTTGGGTTACTTGAAAATTCATAATTCTTTACCATCAAAACAGAAAATGGACCATAAATTTAAAACATTAGAAACAAAAAATTCATATACTCCAATTGTAGTAAAACCAAAAAAAAAAAAAAATTGTAAGGAAACCAAACTTCAGCCCAATTATCAAGAAATAATCAGAGAGAAATAAATTTGGATTCAATATTAGATCCCGTGTATGATATACAACCAATGATGCTATGTGAGAACCAAATTGTTTCTGATATTCAGTAACTAGTCAGATTGAGAAATAAATGTATTTTGTAGCATTCATTTCAAACAAAAGAATTCTATTTGAAAATCTTGAAGTTTTGGCAATTTCCGAATCCGACAAAACTTCTGATGCACAAAGAATAAGTTTTCTAGTCAATTACAATTTAAGATTTTTTTTTTTTAAAAAAAAAGAGAGATAAAAGATGTCTGAACATTTCATTGAAAGGATAAATAGTTGAAAGGTACAACTTCAATTAAGTTCCTACTAGCAAGAAACACATACACATCATGACCAAGATTAAAAGATACTAGCCTGTATTAAATTCTTTAGGCAGAGTATCAAAGTAATCCTTAAATTTTGAATTACAGTTATGCCTTTCCTTCATGCTCCATAGTAACAACATAGTTTCAGGGGCAATCTCATCAATCTGCTCCAATATATGATACTGCAAGCAAACTAAGAAATAAACCTTACTGCATTAAACCATCAAGTTCATATATTGGGATTTCATGAACAAAGTGAAGGCAAGCAGAAATGAATTATATCTGGCCTAATTTGCAACTGATCTAGCACTACTATAAACCAACATGTATGTAGAGCAGAAATCAATTACATCTTGGCATTTGAAACAGCAAATATCTTTTTGAGTTCAAAAAACATTATGCTGTAAGGTTTTGTTGTCATATTACAATGTCAAATATATTTTGGATTTTCTTTTTGTTATGAATTGACTGCCCAGCTATGATGCATCTGAATGTGCATAAGCAACTATTATAATGTTCTCAAATTAAAGGTGGTAATAAGCACACACTAAATACAAAATTCATAAAACTCTAAGGGAATTAACTACATTAAAAGCGTTGCAGAAATTTCAGCAAAATCAAAGAATAAAATTAAGGGCAAAGACTAACTCCTAGCAGCTGATTTTTCAGTTTAGCGTTCATGATCTTGGACCAAGATTCATAACAAAAACAGTGCAACAAACTGCTGCTAAGCATGCATGACAAAAGATCGCAAGACAAGCGAATCTATGTTCCGAATTCCAATCAAAGCCATTTCTAAAGGTAGAAGTTCTGAGATGATCATGTATTCATGCACTTTCACCTCATAAAGTCAAGGACCTTAATGTTTTCTTTCTCTTCATGTTCCACACTTGAGTTACTTCCTCATCTCTAATTTCCCTCAGAGTAACATAGAACTAGAAATAGCGGTGTTGATTTGTTAAGATAACAAACATAGGATCGAGTCATAGGATAATTGACAGGGAAATCTGCTTCTAATGACTTGAGATTAGCAGCTACAGCCAATGTAATCTCACTATTGAGCAACAATATTATTCTGGATTTCTTAATTTATGGAGTGAATATTCTAGTTTAGTCTATTATGAAGGGAACCTTATCTAGCCTTCAATCAATTCGTGAAGTTAGTAAGCGTGATCAATTCTTGATGAAATTGAGGCCAAAATTTGAAGTGGTTAGAGCTGGTTAGAGATCCAGTCCCCTCTTTAGATGCATATCTAGGTGAATTAACACGTGATATATGTCACATGAATTTCAGGCCCTTGTAATAGCTCAACTTTCAAATCAGAAACATATATACCCAAACCATAGTTTTATTTGAATAAGGAAATAACTAGCAACTAAAGAAAATCAACCCTACCAAATACAAAGGCTCATTCTGAATTAATGAAGCTAATGCATGAAAGTCTAATCCACGAACACATCCATAACACAGTCCTCAAGTTACTTTGACTAGCCAAGAGAACACAAGTTTAATTTGTGATTGGAGCACCATATGCTGATGTCATATTAAACCTTTTAAGCATTGATTGTGTGCAATCCTCAAGTTGCTTTGACTAAACAAGTTTAATTTGTGATTGGAGCACCATATGCTGATCTCATATTAAAACTTTTTTAATCGTTGATTATATGCAATGCTCAACTTGATATTTGATAACAATTGATATTGCCAAAAAAAATGCAACTCACATCTAGTGGCACACCTGACAAGTGCAAGGATCTACATTTGCAAATTGGAATTGAATCTTAGCTTGATGCCGTAACCAAGAAAGATGATTTAGAAATTAGTGTGCCTATGCTATCCATTTTTTACAACTATACACAACTTGGTAACAAGAAATTGCTTGCGTAATATTCAAAACATCAACAAACTCTACATAAGTGGATAAATCTCCATTTCACTGCCTCATTTATTTATTCTATTCTTTCAAGATATTTTCCAGAGATATGCTAACATAATTAAAACCAAAACATATTTGAAGTATTAACTATTGATATATGCTTATAACAGTGAAACATACCATTTCAGATTGGTGCACAAGCTCCTCAGAAATTACAATGGACATAGGAATCTCTAAGGCAACATCCCCAACATTCAGATCCTTTGTTGCAATGGCTCCTCTACCAGCTCCTTCGATGTCTATAATAAGAAATAAAGAATGAGACAATATATTGACAAGCAGATTCTCTTTTTTGTTCCCATCTTTCAAACATATAAGTATCATTCTTTTTCATTTTTAGTTCTTTTCATGTAGAAGTTCAAAATGATTACCATATAATGGCAGTCAACAAAAAGAAATTATTGTTAGTAGCATGTATAGATTATTTACCATAATACTAAAACACTTACATACAATCTCCAATCTTGATTTCACGCCATCCCTTTCACCCCATTCTATTAGACTTTTCTCCTCATCACAACAGTGTCTTTTATCTATTTTTGTCTCTTCTCTGTTCTTGATTATGAATTCTTTGATCCTATCAAGAATTGTGTCTCGTAAAGCTTGCAAGACATTCATTTCAGCTATTTCAACAGAGAGTGAGCTGTTAACAAGTGACAGAATTGAATTGAGAGCTTCCACCTCATTCCTTGGGCTATAGCACTCCAAGGATGAACTTGCATTAAATTGTCCAAAATATAGTTCTACCTGCAATTCAGTGAGCTTGCATTACTTGTTCCAGTGCACATTAAGATTGAAGAGTATCTTCCACGAACAAACACAAAAGACTAGAACTACCAGATTCAAGCTAGGGATGGGGGCAACAATATATTGATATAACCAGCAAACAAGATCCACTAAAATAGCGTTCAAATATGTCTCTAACGTGAAGAAAATATAGGTAATATTGAATTGCACTTTACCTCATCTAAGTGTGTTATTCTTGCAATCTGAAGCATTTTTTCCAAGGTGGTAGCCACTGAATCAGGATATGGAGAGCTCTGAAGCTGTATCTGTTCCTTCACATCAAATCCCTTATCGCACAGCAAATTCTATCAAGTGTCAAACATCAGAAACATAATCAGAACAAAACACAAATTATTCAGTCAAATATGCCTTCATTGATCAGCAATATAATCGAAAATTGCTATGCCTAGAACCAAATATAGCATCACCCATGGAAATTATAAAAGGGAAACATACACTTTACCTTCTCTAACATGAAGAATTCCACATACTACTATGAAATCCATATATAATTCTACACTTTCCTATATGAAACATAAAATTTTACAATATTTACCAACAATCAACCATTGCCAATTCTTAAATTCTAAAACCCCTACCATATGAAGTATTAATATAAAAAAACAAAGTTGATGATTTGTTAATTTAGTACAATCCATTTGCATTTTATAGAAGATATTTCTAAATATGAATTCTCAAAAATTCATTTGAAATGTAATGAATTGGTTTTGCATCTGGTTCTACGCATAAAACTGAAAATGTAAACGTATTCACAATGCAAGTTCAAAATTGTACTTATAACTAGATTACATCCATTTGTATTTACAATTACCATATCTTTTGATTCTTCTTCTTTTCCATTGTTTTCTCAATAATAACATTACAATATTACATATATATTTAATCTTATCTTGAATGCAAATTCTATAATTTTTCATCATATAAGCTTTCCGGAATGTATTTTATTCTCTTGCTTTTTTTCACTCTTGCTAAGAAGAAGAGAGGAAGGAAAAAGAATAATGAACTAGCATTACAAATTTTCTCGAAATTTAAAAAAAAAAAAAAAATCAAACTCCAACAGAATTTCTTCTGCAAGCAAAAGAACTTATGCCAACAAAAGTGCATATCCAATTACATTTTTCCAATTGCAGTTGCTTCTTTGAAACTTATAAACATTAAACTTGCATGTCTACTCAATAGTAAAAATTGCTATCAACCTATCATAGTTACATTTCTAACAAATCCAAGAGCACTGGATTTCCTTATGTTTAATGTATTGTTCCACAGCTGAAATAAAGTTCAAAATTTTTAATAAAAAATTCCCACCACATCTAGTAATTTTTTTCCGATTTTTTTTTTTTTTATGTTTCCTAGTCTTAGAAATTAAGATTAAATTGTTGATATTATCTTGGTACTAACCATGAATATTACTAATCATAAAAAAATACCCTGGTCGTGGGTAGTTCATAATTTCAAAAGAAGCAGCTACAATCAATAAAACATTAAAGTGAGATACTTTTTCCCATTCACAATAAATAAAAAGAAAAGAAAACATATTTTCATCCACTTTTCACCTTCTTTTTATCGAAAAAGGGATCATTTTGAGAGAGCTCAAAAATTATGGTGTAGCCAGCATCAGTCTGCATGATCTTATTTGTTGAATAGAACTGCAATAAACAAAACAAACATCATCAGTGATGAGATTTTCAGTTTTGCAATTTATATGACAAAAAGCAAAACCGACAGCAATCATGATATTGGGTTCGGAAACTGAATAAACAGCTAAAATTCTACAAAAAAATAGAATTGAAGAAAGCAAAGACAAGAGTTTAGTTCAAGAAACAGAAGCAAGTGAAGAACAGAAGTAAAAATGAAGTGCAGAAGTAGGAAGTTTGGGTGTACCTTGGAATCCCCCATTGCTTAAACTAAAACAGTAGCAGCAGTCACAGTGATTGCCTCTTCAGTTTTGAGCGGCAAGTGTAGTGATGTTTGCTGGCGGCAGTGGGCTGCCTGCCTGTGGATCTGATAGTAGAAGGGAATTCATGGGTTGGACTCTCTTGGATGGAGCAACATTTCATTGGAAGCCCACAATGTCCTTATCCATCATACAAAAAGCCCATAACAATCACATATGACAAGGGGTTCGAATTTGGGATATATACGAAAACAAACACCAAATGAAGCAAAAAATCCATATTCAACAAAATAATGAAAAAAATGATTATTTAGAACTTTTAAGAAAACAGAATTGAAAATAATAGCCAAAAATACTAATTTTGCTATACATTTACAAAAGGTATACAACATGTATCAGACTGATTTCCAGTGACTTTCCGGCGACAAAGTCTAGGAATCACGATTTTTCAGCAACGCTAAAATTATATTTTCGGCTGAAATTTAATGGAAAACTCGCCGGAATCCTCTCAAATACACATTGCTTGCGGAATCACTATATATATGGTTAATATGTCAGAAAATCTCTGTTTATCAAAATTATCTGCGAATTATCTTCTTATTCGACGGATTATTTTCAGAAAATTGATGGATCACCGACAAAAACTGCAAATAAGCTCGCTGTCAACCTTCTATGCTACTGAAACCTCAAAGATATCGCGGATCCGTCGTGGATCGAAGCGGTTTCCAATTGTTTGCGATGAAAATTGTAATTCTTCAGCACTAGCGTTTCAAAGCTAGATCTCATGATTTCACCACCTTTTGCACACCGTGCGTCGATTGACTGTAGATGGTGAAGAGTGACAGCAGTAGGTTTGCTAGCCGGTTTCTATGTTTATTCCGATTAGTTGAATTTTTTGTTTTTATTAATTTTTGAAAATGAATCAGAATGCTTTCAAAATTGTGATTTTCTTTTTTAACCTTCCTATGGGGTTGTATTGCGACATTATCCAAAAAACAGGCTTATTTACAGAAAAGGCGTTCGAAATTTGAACGTGGACAGCATATATGGTTCCCGCATATATCAAATGCGAACTAGCCTAAACCGCATTTGACATATGCGAGTTATTTTTTTTTTTATTTTTTAATCTCTAGTTCGCATATGACAAATGCGAACTAGGGGTTTAGTCAACGGTAATGACAGAATTAATGAGGCGATTAAATGCGGCCGTTCCCGAGGGCGACGCGTGCCGTCATTAACAAGCTCGCATTTGACAAATGCGAGCTCATTTGAATTTCAAACGAGCTCGCATTTGTCAAATGCGAGCTCCTTGTGGAGAAGTTGGCAGCCGTTCCTCATTTTCATTTACCACTTTCACAAATCCAATTGAAAAACGATAAATCCTCTGAGTAAAAAATTAGTTACGTGTTTACGGTTTGGATTATTTGCGATTTTAAGGTACGTAATTTAAAGTAATTTTAATTGCTTCGTAAGATGCATGAGTAGATTAAAATGTTATTTATGGTTTTATAATATTTCTTAGTTATTGTTATTATTGCTTTAGAAATTTTATTTTATATGCATTTAATTTTTAGTACCAATAATATGCATATTTAGAGAAAAAAAATATAGGATTTAGGTTTCCTTATTTATATATAATATTAGCGTTGAAACATAAAAACTTAAGGGTGTAGGAAGAAAAAAATATATTCTAGAATTAATTAGATTTTATAAATAAAAATATATTCTAGAATTAATTAGTATTGAAACAATCAAAATTTAGGTTTAGGAAAAAAATATATTGTGGAATTAATTAGATTTTGTAAATAAAAATATAAATTACCGCAAGTAGCTAGGGGAAAATTTAAAAAGAATTTACACGTACGAGTTGCAGCGATGGAGCGAGGGGAATCTTCTCAGCGGCGCCGGGCACTTGATCAGGGGCCTGTCATCGAGGATCTATTGTTCC